>ML262784.1:53795-151169 GCA_005239495.1 Nicotiana undulata
GGGGGGGGGGGGGGGAAAGAACCATGACTAGCTTCCTCTTTTACATATCCGATGAATTGGTGATATTTTTTTACACTTATTTAATTTCCTTGTGTGCAACGTCTGGCGAGAAGGAGGCTTTGGCTCCGGTTCCAAAATCAGCGAAGGACAACAAGAGAAAGAGGGCCTTGACCTATGAGGACCCTAAGCCCAAGAAAATAAGAGCTCGATTAGAAAATCGAGGATAGATGTTGCTGCCCTCCCGGTCCATGTAGTTCGAGAACTAAGGAAGGAAGAACAAGAAGATGAAAACGGAGACTCGGTGCTTGTGACCCGAGTGAGGAAAACCGTTGAGGCCTCCAAGGTCGCTAAATCGGTGGCGGTTGATGAGGCCCCGCCTCATGCTTAGGAGGCCTTGAAGAAGGATTCGGGCAAAGTCCTCGAATCATTCGAGACCGAGCCTGCTTCTCGTTAAAAGATGAGTATATATAAGGGGGCTGGTCCTGAGACTCCTCGAGTTGAACAGAGCACCCTAAGTGACTTACTTGGGGAAATGACAGAATATCACTCGCCATCCCTTCCTGCCTTTTCCGAAGAGGCTATACAGGATGCTCAAGCTATGAGGACTCCTGAAATAGTCGGAGTCCCCAATGGGGAGGATCCCTTTCGGGATTGCTTCACCGGGGTCGAGGATGCTTCCGATCTTAGTGATGCATCCAACCTTTCTGAAGAGGCCCAATGTCTCCTGACCGAGTAAGTTTAAATTCTTTTGTTGATGTAGCATTCCTCTATTTTTTTTCTAACTCCTTTCCCTTTATGTACATGCTTTCTCCAAGTCCCGAGCTGAATTGGGCCAGTGCGAGGCCGATCTCCAAAGGCTTTCTGAAGATAGGAATTCCCTCAAGATTCACTGCGGGCAAAAAGACGAGGAGATTAAAGACCTTCGAGTCGATTTGGCTAAAGCTCATAAGAAGAAAACCGAGCTGATCGAGCAAGTAATGATACTCTTAAAAAATCATGGACTTGATTTGGGAACGGAGGCTAACATTTCAATATCACAACTGCAGCAAAAGATCGAGAGGATTGAGCTATTTTGAGAGGAGGTCGACCAAGTGAATGCAGAGTCCTATGGGTTGAAGGAAGGCATGGACCACATTGCTGCTGAGAAAGAGACTGCCCTTTCCTGGTTGTCGTCAGTCGAATTCCAACTTTCAAATATGAAGGAGAAGTGCTCGGATCAAGCAAATAATATAGGAAGCTCGATATTCAATTGGCTTCCGAACTTGCAAAGGCCCAAGCTGAGGCTGAAAAATCAAAAGCCGAGGATGACAAGATGGTGGTCATTTATCGGGCCGATGCCTAAGCTGCTCAAGATCAAGTGAGGGAGGCTGTCGATACTGCTCAAACACGAGCACATTGGAATGCCTAACTTGCAAAATGCCAATCTCGGAGGGAGACCCTTGATGAGATCCACGCATGAGGCTTCGACCTTACCGAAAAAATAGCAAAGTCAAAAGAGCATGAAGCCGATGCTAGACTATTGGCCACTTCTGATGACAATGATGATGGCGACAACAATAGCGGGTCCGAGAATGATGAGCGGCCCGAGGAGGAAACTGCCATCGAGGAAGGAGCTGCCCCAGAGAATAGTTAGGATCTCTGTATTTTTTCTTTCATTTTGTGTAGGACCCTTAGTTGGTCCTTTGTAGATACCTTCATTCATATATAAAAAATTTCCCTTTTGAATTTCGTCTCAATTTTTTGACTTGTGAAAATTTCGATTCGTTTCATGCCTTGTGAAAATTTGTTTGTGAAACTTAAGCAACTTGGCCAAAGTCAGGCTAATACAGTCTTTGTGGTCAAGTGAGCACTTGCTCGAACTTGAAGTAGTAAAACCCTTAGGTTTTAGTTGAGCGAGGACGAACTCTCGTACTCAAAAAATATAATGGCCCTTAGGCTCTTGTATCGGGCCGATATGGCCTCAGAAGAATGGCTTTTTCCCTTTTCGGCTTAAAACATTTAAACATATAGGAATTTGTTATGACTTATCACGAAGTAAGTCTGTACCCGTTGGGTGTTTTCAGGATCTAATGTTATCGAAACCCTTTTCTTTTTGTGCCTTAGCATAAGTTTGTACTAAATTGTTTGATACCTCTTAAGGTTTTTCGAGAGCTGATGTTATAGAAGCCCTTTAGTTATTTCGCCAAGAGTAGCCTTTTTAACCGGTTTATAAAAGAATTCGAAGGCCTGTTTTTATTGTAGAATTCAAACGTCTCCGAGCCGCGTTAGTTTGGTTGTAGCCTTGGGATCTGCCTCTTGCGCTTATTTTCCCAATTACACTTTGAACTTGTTCAAAATGTCAGTCCCCGAGTAGGATGGCATTGACCTATAAAATCGAGGGTTGCTTTTTTAAGGTCTTATGGTTTCGAAGTTTAATAATTCGAACATGTCAATTTCTCGATGGCAGTCCCCGAGTACGAGGTTGATTGTTTGAAGTTTAGTTGCAATCGTCCCTTGAGCCAGTTTCCACAATAAATCATAAGTGTGGAATTCGTAAAGTAGAAATTTCATTAAGGCACAATACATCTAATAAGGAAAAAATACCTCTTTGAATAGTTCATATATGCGTACATGTTTTTCCACTAGGGCTCGAGCAATCTACATGGACACGGTTCATTCGATCGTTTGGTCCTTTACAAAATTTTCCTATCGAGACCCTGTTGACATGGAGTATTTTCCTTGAAAACATAACATTCGAGGGTGATGCTCCCCCCCAGTATTCGAGGTTAATTGTAAAGAAGCCCCGGATACTCTAAGTTAGCACGAACAAATGGTTGCCTCGTTAAAAATCTTGTAGGGAACACCCATTTGGGATAAAAATCGGTCGAAGAGAAAAAGAGTTCAACACGTGCTTTTAGACCTTAGGACTTCATGCTTGGAGAGAACTTCGGTGTCTCTGCTCGAACACCTAAAATAAGTTAGTATAAAATGTAAATAAAAAAGGAGAAGGTCATACCTCAACAATAATATCGTTTGAGGAGTGATATGTTCCAATTATTTGGTAGTTGTTCGCCATTCATCGTGCTAAGCTTGTAGGATCCCTTTCCGACGATGTCGAGGAACTGATACGGTCCTTCCCAATTTAAGTCGAGTTTTCCTTCGTTTAGGTCTCGAGTATTGAGGGTGACTTTTCTCAGAACTAAGTCCCCGATTCTAAAGTGGCGAAGGTTGGCCCTTTGATTATAGTAACTTTCGATGCGTTGCTTTTGTGCGTCCATTCAGACGAGGGCGGCTTCCCGTTTTCATCTAGTAGCTCGAGGCTCGTATTCATAGCGTTATGATTTTACTCTTCCATTGCGTATCGAAACCTGTTGCTGGATTCCCCGACTTCGACTGTGATCAGGCTTTGGCGCCATATACTAAGGAGAATGGTGTTGCCCCGTACTGGATTTTGACGTTGTTCGATACGCCCAAAGGAATTTGGGTAAAATTTCTCTCCATTTTCCCTTGGCGCCGTTCAATCTTTTCTTCAGATTCTGAATGATGGTCTTGTTTGTCGATTCAGCCTGTCTGTTCCCACTAGGATGATACGGTGTAAATAAGATCCTTTTTATCTTGTGATCTTCGAGAAACTTTGTTATTTTGCTGCCGATGAATTGTTTTCCATTATTGCATACGATTACAGCAGGTATCCCGAATCGGCATATGATGTGATCCCAGATGAAGTCTATAACTTCTTTTTCTCTTGCTTTCTCAAAGGCATATGCTTCAACCCACTTAGAGAAATAGTCAGTCATAAATAAAATGAATTTGGCTTTACTTGGGGCCGATAGCAGAGGGACGACGATGTCCATTCCCCATTTCAGGAACGCCCATGGGGATATGACTGAATGAAGTTTCTTTCCGGGCTGGTGGATCATCGGTGCATACCTTTGGCACTTATCGCAATTTCGAACGAATTCTTTAGTATCTTTCTCCGTATTGGCCCAATATCACCCCACTCTGATGACTTTGTGAACTAGTGATTCAGCACCGGAATGGTTCCCGCAAGTACCCTCGTGAACTTCTCGTAGGACGTAATTGGTGTCTCCTGGTCCCAAGCACACTGCCAACGGTCCATCGAGCATCCTCTTGTATAATATTCTATCTTCGGCCAATGTGAATCGAGCAACTTTTGTTCGCAGAGTCCTTGATTCCTTAGGGTCCAATGGGAGCTTCCCATTATTTAGATACTCGATATATTTATTCCTCCAATCCCAAGTTAGGCTTGTGGAGTTTATTTCGACATGGCGTTCCTCGATTACTAACTTTGAAAGTTGTACGATGCTCCCCGAGATGAGCTCGTCGTCTTTGACCGATGACCCCAAACTTGCAGTGGCATCGGCCTCGCTGCATTGTTCTCGAGGTACATGCTGTAATGTCCATTCTTTAGACCGACTTAGTGTTATCTGCAATTTATCCAAGTACCTTAGCATTTGTTCCTCTCTAACCTCAAAGGTTCTGTTGACTTGGTTTACCACCAGTAGAGAGTCATATTTGGCCTCGATGACCTCCGCTCCCAAGCTTTTAGCCAGTTCGAGACCTGAAATCATGGCCTCGTACTCGGCCTCATTGTTAGTTAACATAGATGTTTTGATATTGCCTAATTGTATTTCCTGTGGGGGGCTTCAAAACGATGCCTAGTCCGGACCCCTTCACATTCGAAGCGCCGTCTGTGAAAAGCGTCCATACCCCCGATGATGTACTCGATTTTAACAAAAGTTCCTTTTCGGCGTACAAGGGCTGGTGTGAAGTCGGCCACGAAGTATGCTAAGATTTGAGATTTGATGGCCATTCAGGGTTGATACTCGATATCATACCCACTGAGTTCGATGGCCCATTTGGCCAATCAGCCCGAGAGTTCGAGCTTATGCAAAACATTACGAAGGGGATAAGTGGTCACCACAAATTGGGTGACACTGAAAATATGGATTTAGTTTCCTAGAGGCGCTTATTAGAGCAAACGCTAATTTTTCCAAGTGCTGGTACCGGGTTTCGGCTTCACCTAAGGTTCGACTAACATAGTAATGTGGAAATTGCATACCTTGATCTTTTCGAACCAAGACCTCACTTATCGTGACTTCCGAGACTGCCAGATATAAATAGAGTTGTTCGTCCATTTTCGAGGTATGAAGCAATGGTGGGCTCGAGAGATTCCATTTTAACTCTTCGAACGCCTGTTGGCATTCCGGGGTTCAGGAGAAATTGTTCTTCTTTTTGAGCAGTGAGAAGAACCTATGACTTCAATCTAATGACCTCGAGATAAACCGGCCCAAGGCGGCTATCCGGCCTGTCAATCTTTGCACGACCTTAACACTCTCCACAACTGTGATGTCTTCGATTGCCTTGATTTTGTCGGGGTTGATCTCGATCCTCCGATTCGACATCATAAAGCCGAGGAACTTGCCCGAAACGACCTCGAAAGCATATTTCTCGGGGTTGAGCTTCATGTTGTATTTTCTCAATATGATGAAGGTTTCCTGCAAATGTGTTAAATGGTCCTCCGTGCGCAGGGACTTAACTAGCATATCGTCAATATATACCTCCATTTTTTTACCTATTTGTTCTTCAAGCATTTTGTTCCCTAGGCGTTGGTAGGTAGCACCAACATTTTTTAGTCCAAATGGCATTACGTTATAACAATATGTGCCATATTTAATGATGAACAAAGTCTTTTC
Organism: Nicotiana undulata; assembly: GCA_005239495.1. Taxonomy (NCBI): domain Eukaryota; kingdom Viridiplantae; phylum Streptophyta; class Magnoliopsida; order Solanales; family Solanaceae; genus Nicotiana; species Nicotiana undulata. The sequence continues at coordinate 59,492 of ML262784.1, forward strand.
CTGATTCTCCGAGTTTATCTGAATTTGATTGTACCCGGAGTAGGCGTCGAGAAAACTAAGATCTCATGGCCGGCCATGGCATCGATCATGCGATCGATATTCGGCAGAGGAAAATAATATTTGGGACATGCTTTGTTTAAATCTTTAAAATCTACGCACATCCTAAGTTTGTTCCCCTTCTTAGGGACTACCACTACATTTGCTAACCATTCCAGATATTTTACTTCCCGAATGGATCCTATTTTGAGAAGCTTAGTTGCCTCGTCCTTGCTGAATTCATGTTTTACCTCGGACTGGGGCCTTCTATTTTATTTTACCGGTCTGAACTTCGGGTCCTAGCTCAATCGATGTGTTTTGATCTCTGGTGGGATCTCTGCATATCTAAGTGGGACCAAGCAAAATAATTCATATTATCAATAAGAAATTTAATGAGTTTTTTTTCCTGAGTTCGGGGGTTAACCCCGTACCCAGGTATGCCTTTCGATCAGGTAGGTATTTGATCAATATAACCTGTTCCAGCTCTTCGACTATTGATTAAGTGACGTCGGAATCTTCAGGGATAATGAAGGATCGAGGGATCTAGTAGTCATCGTCCTCTTCCGCTCCCTGCTTTTTCGACTGAGTCGAGGCTGGTGGCTGTGGTTGCTATTTTTGCCTCCTATTTTTCTTTGACCTCCGATCCCTTTGCTGAAGAAAACGTCGATATCGGCATCAACTCATCGACCGCGAATATTTTTTTTGCAGCATTTTGCTCCCCATATACCGTTTTCACTCCATCCGGTGTTGGGAATTTCAGCATTTGGTGGAGAGTCGAAGGGATTGCCCTCATATTGTGAATCTAGGGCCTTCCGAGCAGGGCGTTGTACCTCATGTCGCCCTCAATTACATGGAACTTGGTTTCTTGGATAGTCCCAGCTACGTTCACCAGTAAAATGATTTCTCCTTTAGTTGTTTCGCTAGCCATGTTGAAACCATTCAGGACCCGAGCTGCGAGTATGATTTGATCTGCAGGCCGAGCTGCTCCACGACCCTCGATCGGATGATATTTGTCGAGCTACCTGGATCGATTAAAACATTCTTAACTTGAATTTTATTCATAAAGATAGAAATTACCAAAGCGTAATTGTGGGGTTGAGAGATTCCTTATGCTTCCTCATCGTTGAATGATACGATGCCTTCTGGCACATAATCTCGGGTCTGTTTTTCCCTAGTAATTGATACTTTAGTGCGTTTGAACACGGGACCGTGTGGAATATTGACCACACCGACGGTCATATGGATTACATGTTGTGGCTTTTCCTGTTCGTTTTTCCTGTTGGCGTCCCTTTCTCTAAAGTTGGTTTTAGCTTGATCACTTAAGAACTCTCGAAGGTGGCCCTCGTTGAATAGACGATCTACCTTCTCTCTCAATTGTCTACGATCTTCGGCTCTGTGGTCTTGCGTGCCGTGATACTTGCACATTAGATTGGGGTTTCTCTGGGAAGGATCAATTTGTATTGGTCTCGGTCATCTAGTATTTTTGATTCTCCAAATTGCCGACACAATACCTGATGCGTCGATATTGAAGTTGTACTCTGATAATCATGGTGCCTCTGTGGGATCGACATACTTATCGAAACCATTTATTCTCATGAGTCCCCGAGAACTCTGTCCTCGATCATTCCGGATGGGATTGCGTCCGGGGCTGCAATTTTTGCGATCTGTGTTGTACGGCTGATATCGGTCTCTGTTCGAACGAGGTTCCCTATCGATATTCCTCTGGTTTCTGCCTACGAGCTTGTTTGGATATACGGAGGCGGAAGGGGTTCCCAATTAGTCATCCTTGGCTCTAATCTTCGACTGTACCGATTATGTACATCGGCCCAGGTTACCGCCAGATATTCAATTAGATTTTGCTTCGGTTAACGTGATGCTATCGAAATCCATTCGTTCAACCCCTGAGTAAAGGCTTGAACAACCCAATCGTCTGTGACTGGTGGTAATTACATACTTTCCATAAACCGAGACACGAACTCCCTAGCATTTTGTTATCCTTTAAAAATATCATATTTCCTCGTCGCAACCTTTATTGCCCCGGCATGTGCCTTTACGAAAGAATACGCAAGCATGACAAATGAATCAATGGAATTTTGACGCTAGATTGTGGTACCAGATCATTGCTCCCTTCGATAGAGTTTCTCCAAATTTCTTCAGTAGAACATATTCAATTCATCATCTTCCAAATCATTTCCTTTGATGGCGCATGTATAGGAGGTGACATACTCGTTGCTATCGGTGGTCCCATTGTACTTAAGGATTTCCGGCATACAGAATTTCTTCGAAATGGGCTTTGGAGTTGCACTTGGGGGAAACAACTTCTGTATAAACTTCTTTGAATCCATTCCTTTTAAAATTGGCGCTACCCAATATTTGATCAACCCGGGAGTTGTACGTTTCTACTTTCTTATCATTTGCCTTAATTTTCTTCTCCCCTGATTCAATTCATTTGGTGAGCTCCTCGAGCATCTTCATTACAGTGGGGTCAGTCCCCGATTCACTGCATTCGATCTTTCTAGCACTTGCTCGGTTCGGCGGGCGACTTCCGGTTCGACCCTCCTCGGCGTTCGATGTTGATTTTGTAGCTGTACAATAGCGACTTGTTGAGCCTGTAGCATATCGAATATCACTTGGAGGCTGACTCCTCTATCTCCTCCGCCCTGCGTACCTCGACCATCAGATCGGCCTTCTTTACGTACGCTCTATTTGGGATCTGCGCCCAAATGTGCATTTAAGGCGATATGTGAACCGACGTCGACTAGATTGGCAATCGGTGCTCCCTTGAGATCAGCATGAGGCAGCTCGACCCCTGGAGAAACTAAATTGTCGTTTTCCCGTGAAATCCGAGGCCATTATCACCATGTGTGGGTGCTGTTTGTGAGTTTGACATATTTTATCCTGAAAACAAAAATACTGACAAGAACAAGTGTAAAATAATGTGTGTTATCAGAATCAGTATTGAACAATCACTATTATCCTTAGCCCCACGGTGGACGCCAAACTGTTTACCTTAGAATTTTGATAACAATTAAACTTATATTGTGGTTTTAAGGATATGCGATTTCGTTCAATACCAATTGATAAGTATGCAAGTAAATGACAGAAATGAATTGCAAGTAAATCAAACCAGTGTTCGAATAGAATTTCAGCCCTCGAGTTGAGATACTCTCGAACTGGTATGTGCAAGAACTGTAGAAAATAAAGAAAACTGTTGAGCAAGGATGTAAGCTGAGGAAGAAAGAATTGTCTGGCTTTTTTCTCAGTGAATGATGATCGTTACAAATGATCAGAACTCCTATTTATATTGTAGAGGAATTCTACTTATGGTATAACTCTAATTACAGGAGGAACTCATATAATTAGCTAATTAACCACTTCTGATTTGATCCGTTCCGAGATTTACGCCATGATCCTCGACCAGTCACGGATATCTCGCTCTTTCGTTATTATGCTATCTCCGACATTACTCAGAATGTACCTCCCTTGGCTTCGATTGATACCGACCTCGAACTCGAACTCACTGCCTCAGCTCTATAATTTGGCCGAAGCTAACTTTCGATACAATGTTTCGGTCTCGATCAAATAGTAAAACCGGGTAATTCCTCAACCGTATACAAGAACCTAATAAAATAGCGGTTACAATTATTATCGTATAATATCAACAAACGAAGATTCTCTTGTGCTTTCGGACATGATAGGTAATAGCTCCACATATTTTTGGCACACAGAAGTTCTTGGAACTATTTTTAATTTCACTCGCGTCCATTGAACTCTTCTTTTAGCCTCATAAGGCCTTATCTTGACAAGTCTGTTTAAGTAACGCTCCTTTAGAGGACAAAAGCGCTATCTTGTCCCAATTCAATGCAATATTTTCTTACCAAAACCTTATTAAAGCTACTTAAAAATCTCATTGACTAACAAAGAAACTAATGAATAAAAATACTAGTAATAATTTCTTCAGTTATATTTTCCAGCGTCTTATAAAATATTGATCATACTTATCCTATAAAATCCCTACTTAGACTACCTAAAATATTCTTTGACCGTCGAACAAATAGAAAAACTAATCATTGCTCTATTTATAATATGTTTTGGTGAATGAATCACAAATGACAATATTGCTAGTTGTCAACCAACGTAACAACCTTGATACATTAATGCAAATATAAACAAAATGATAATTTCATATATAATAATAATAATAATAATAATAATAATAATAATTACTCAATTTCCTATTTAGTTTGATTTGGCACAACTACATGCACCGCTCCCGAAAGCGATGGCTTCCTCCCTCCTTCAATAGTTTTTTTTCTTTTTTAAAGTTCTTAGTTTGTTTAAGTGTAAGTTGTATATAGTCCACTACATGCCATTCTTTTTTCATTGCCATTTGGTAATACATCGATCTCTTGTCTAACCGAAAAACAAAAACATCATCATTTCATTCTATTTTTAGTAAAATAGTTGTTTGCCTTCCATCCAATGAAATTTTCCAGCCATCTGGACTATACATCAGTTGCACCTTCATAGATTTCTAAGGAAAGTTGAGATTACAAAGAGAAAGCAAATCAGATTATATTTTGAATTTCCAACCAAAAGAGTATTAAGGCAAAGGCATTTATTACCTTACCTGTTACCATTTAATGCCCCCAACTACATAATTACCAGCGAGGGAATAATTCTTTCTTTCACCTCCTTCCTTTGGTTTCTCCATACCCTAAAATTATTACTAACAAAAACCAACGTAACGTTTCAGCAGAAGCAGCAGTGGTAGGTACAGTAAGGTAAAAATTAAAGGCCATGGCCATGGAAGCCATCAGAGGACGTTGGGCAGATTTAGGGGTTGTGAATACTATCTATGAAGATGATGTTGAAGATTCCTCCACTTCTCTTTCTGTCTCTCCAGAAATTTCCCCATCTCCTTCGCCTCCCCGTTCTCGGGTTGTCTCCTGGTAAGAATTTAACTTATATACACTAATAATATACAAAGAATTGTTACACTATTGTAGTAAATAATTTACTACTATAATTTTTTCAAGTTACTAATTTCACTTTTTACTGACGATTAGTTGTAATTATCATCCTCGGGGATTGGAGGTGTATACAATTTACTGCTAAATTCCTACTCAGTATATGTTCAAGGTCTATGATTTACTCTCTGATTTTTTATTTTTTTATTTTTTTTGTGTGTTTTATTTTTTGAAATTGTTATTTAAGGTCCCAAGTTACAGGAAATGACACTGATGTAGTTATACATGTTGAGGAGTCACGTTTTCGCCTACACAAGGTACTCTCATGCTCCAAATATATTCACTATTCACCTCTCTTCTATTTTCTTTTTCGTTTTCCCATGGGGAAAGAGAATCAGAAGGAACTTTGTACGAAATCTCTTTGTTTCTTCGACAATTTTTCTTTATTTTACATGTAATTGATATGTGCTTCTTGTCTATATGTGTAGATGCAAATTATAAACCATTTTGCCAATTTTAAATTATGAATACCAGGAGAGAGTGTCACCATGAATTTCTGGATATAAAATTGACTTATTGCTAGTATGTTGTTGCTACATCGCTATCAATCTGAACAGTCATAAATTATAGCTGATGACTCAATAATTTGTTTATTTGTTCGTATCTTACCGTAATCTTAAGTTAAATTGTTTCAACATGTACAAATCTCTACTATCTATACGTAAAGTTTTATAGTAATAATCTAAATGTGACCCATTTTTAATAGTAACTCTCTAGAATTCTCCCTTTTTTGTTTTCTTCTTTGGGAATGTCAGAATGTCAGAATGCAGAAATTGATTAATGGCGGCCAGAGGGATGGTAATTGTACTACTTTTAGGACACGTTTGACTATAGATTTTGCCAAAATTTATTTGGCTTTTCTTTGGCAATTACATATTTGTTCACAAGTTTTATCCATTGCTTCGATTTTTCGGTTATGTGATAGTGTATTATATAGGTCATTATAAAAACAATAATTTTGAACCAAAATGTTCAGGACTATGGTTTGTATAGTATAATGAATGTTATTTGATGAAGGTATTATTGGGTATTTGTGATAGTTTTTAGAACTAGTGGTTATAAGTCATGTTTCATATTTAAAAAAAAAAAAAAGTGAAATATGTTATGAAAGCTGATGTCCAAAAATATTTTCATCTCCAAATCAAACTTCATCCAAATCAGAGTTTTCAAAATAAATATGAGAATCTATGGTCAAATGCTACATTAGTTTTTCGGGCTACTCAATTTTCACCAATAGCAGCACTTCTTTTTCTTTTCATGTTTCCTAAGTTTTGGAATATTATCTGTTTCAAGACAAATAGAATAAGTGTAATGGACATTTTATAACTTGCAATTCATCTAATTCAATTTGATACGTTTTGAAAAAAAGAAATCAGTACCTAAATAAAAGACTATAAATTGCTTTTATTATGTTTGGGTATGTACTTGAGAGCTGTGCCTACAAACTGAAGTGTAATTTTCGCAATTAATGCAAAAGCTGGGGGCATTTACTAATTTCCTAAATTTACCTTAGGATCCGTTGGCAGCAAGAAGTGGATTTCTGAAAAGGAACTTGAAGGGCCAGTCGGAGCTAACCCTCTCTCCGCCGTTAAAGATAACGGCAGAAACATTTTCCTTAATCGCCGAGTTTTGTTACGATGCGCACATAGTCATAACGCCATTTAACGTCGCCGCTCTTCGTACGGCAGCGGAGTTGCTGGAAATGACGGAGGCTAATAACATGGCGGGAGGCGAGAACTTGGCACAGAAAACGGAAGCATATTTCCGCCGTGTAATTGCCGTTAACCGAGAGTATGCATCAATTGTGCTGCGTTCTTGCGTTTCGCTGTTGCCGGAGTCTGAAACAACGTCGTCAGTGTTGAGTAGATGTATTGAAGCGTTGAGTTTGGTTGACGATGGTAACGGCGTTATGAGGTGCCTCAACGACGTTAAAGAGTTGCGACCCGTGGATTTTCAATTAATCGTTCAGTCAATGAATCGGTGGTTGAGCGGAAGCCATGACCAGCTCTATAGAGTTGTTGACCTTTATCTTAAGGTAAGTTGGTTACCTGCTTTATTTTCTTTCAACTGTTGCATGCTTTATTTACTGAGGTTTTTCTTTTGACTGCCCATATCTGAGGCTAATTTTGGAAAAAGACGTTTGTAAAAAATGGCAAAATTTCAAGATAAAATATTACTATTAACACGGTAAATTTGGTAGATTCACAATATAATGAATGAGCGGAGTCGGTACAAAAAGGAAGAAATTAAAAAATAGTCATACTTATATGTGGTCATTTAAAAATTGACAATCACTTTTCATGTAAAAGATAAATATGAATAAAAATACTGTTCAAAATCGAGAAAATACTCTAGCATAATATATTGGAACTCCAGAATGTTATACTGGAGTTCTGGCAAAGTATACCGGTCTAGCATAATATGTTGGAAGTTCATACACATGTGCTCGAATCTCCAATATATTATGCTGGAACTTTCCGCGTGTTGGAGTTCCAACATAATATGCTGGAAATTCATACACGGTGCACCGAATTCTAGTATATTATGCTGGATCGGTCTCTGTTGCAGCAAAATAGTGGCTATTTTTTTAATGACTTGACAAATACTGACTATTTTTGAATGACCAATCCGAAAACTGGTTAGCCCGTGCTATTTTTACATATAAATTGATTTAATGTATATACCTACACGAACGGCGTATAATTTTTACCGTACCAGGCAGTCTCTTACTTTTCAGCTAATTATATCCACGAATAGGTACCTACATGTTATATATTTTTAGGTGATGCGACAATGTAAAAAAATATTTGCGATGCTAGTATAAAGTTAATTCTACCACAAAGTCATGTTAAATGACAAATTTGCTGCAAAAATGATGACAATGAAAAAAATTCAACGTATTAGAGTGAACCATAGAAAATTTAAGACCACACAACTAATTAACCTGTTCCCAAAATAAGGAATAAATCTTTCCCTTAAACGTGGACGTACATAGTTTCAACAGTTCTTTAGGTTTAAATTTTATTAACTCACAATATAGAAAATATTTACATGACTAAATTAAAAATCAATTAACTTGTGAGTGGAACCCGTCAAGTTACGTGGATCAATGATAAAACTTTAAATTCAATAAATAGGTTTCAAAATTTGAGTCTAAAAATCACAGTTCCCTACCAATTATGCTCCATTTGTTTTGTCCTTTAATTAATCTGTTGAATCTGTTCTTTCAACAGGAATACAAGGGTAAGATATCAGATGAAGAAAAAATAGGAATGTGCAATTACATCGACTGTACCATCCTCTCTCCTCAACTTCTCATGCATGCAGTCCAAAACTCAAGAATGCCATTAAGGTTTGTGGTCCAAGCCATGTTTGTGGAACAATTAAACACACGTCGGTCTATCCTCACCGCCACTGCCGCCGACAACCACCATCACCATCACATTAATCATCTCCAAAACAAAAACGAAGTCAGTTTAGGTACAATTCTCGAACGAGACGCAGCACTACGTCAAGTGGCGCAGCTAAAGGCAGCGATGAATGCCACTAGCTCGCGAATTCTGAGCTTGGAGAATGAGTTGAGTGGTATGAGGAAGCTTCTTAAAGAATCAGATCAAAATACGAAGAGTAATTTGACGCATGATTCTGCTCGGTCTGCTAGTTTTCGATTGAGTTCCGAGAATAAGATTGATAGAGGACAAATTGGATCAGTTTCCTCAGCGAGCTTTCGGATTCTTACAGGTAGAGAAAGAGGATTACTTGGGTCGTCTAATTCATCAGAAGTGTCGTATGAGGAAAGTATGAAAGTGGAAAAGAGTAACTTTAGTCGAAGGTTTATGAATGGATTGAAGAGTGCATTCCGAGTGTCAAAGAAGAAAACAGAGAGTAAGGTAGAAAATGTAAAAGAAGAAGATGGTAAAGACGTTGTGGTGATTAAGAAGGACGTACCTTTTCGCAGGCAACCTCGTTCTCAACATCAGTAAAATATGTTCGTTTCACAATTCTTTTTAATTTATTTATGTGTTTTATGAGATTCTACGAGTTTATTAGATTGGCTTCCTGACAAGACTGCGTTTCTCAAAAGTGTAAAGTTGGTGGTTACTCTTTCTCATGCTCCCTCCCTTCCTACTTATTTGATTACACACCAAGTTTAAGAAAAAATTATGACTTTAGAATTTGTAGTCCGAAACAAGTTAAAAAATGGTCCAGAATATTTATGTGTTCTTATTAAGGATAGAATTAAAAATTTAAGCTAATTTATTTTCAAATTAAAAAGAAACCATTATTTTTGGAATGAACAAAAAATAAAATATGTTCCATAAACCGGTAATAGGATTGGTTTAAGGGTACTGGGGTAGGATTTAAATGGTGTTACTAGCTGAATGCTGTGTGTAAAGTGAACTGCACCATCTCATCTTTACAATTTTGACATTGGACCCCAATTACTTTTAAGTTGTCCAAATTCAAATGCGGCTTCACTATCTTGAATCAACAAATGCAAAACATCGTTATATCGTTGCGCTACTACTTTTTCATGACAAACTTAATGTGTAGATATGTAACATTATAAAATTCAAATTTAATACTTATCTCTCGGACTATAAATGTGATGATCCAAAAGGTTATCCTGTGTAAATTTAATTAAAACTGTGTTCCGAGGCCTCGAAAGCCTCCATTAATCTCAACTCGATGTGCGTGCGCAGCCGGGGCGCGTAGCCGGGAAGCCTTTATGTAGAAAATTAATAAAAAATTGAATTTTTGATAATTAATTGAATAAAGTTGACTTTGGCCAACATTTTTGGTAAACGGACCCGGACCCGTGATTTGACGGTCCCGGAGGGTCCGTAGGAAAATATGGGACTTGGGCGTACGCCCGAAATCGAATTCCGAGGTCCCAAGTCCGAGAAATGAATTTTTAAAGAAAATTAATTTCTGGAAATAATAAAGACTTTTGAAAATAAACTTTGATGTGAAACTTGTGTTACCGGACCCGTATTATGGTTCCGGAGCCCGGAACAGGTTCAATATGGTTATTATGTGTTGTCTGTGAAATTTGGTAAGAAACAGACTTAGTTTGACGTGTTTCAGGTCAAAAATGAAAAATTTGACAGTTTATGAAGTTTGAGAAAATTCTATAGATTTTTAAGCTTAATTCGTTGTTTTTGAGGTTATTTTGGTGATTTAAGTACTTGAATAATTCTGTAGGATGATTTTGAAGTCGTGTGTATAGCTGGTTTTGAGCCCCGAGGGCTCGGGTGAGTTTCAGATAGGTGTCGGGGTGCAAAAGTGTTGGAATTGTTTTGGTTTTGTTGCTGTATCTGGTGTCCAGTTCTTTTCTTCACGCGATCGCGGGGTTGTGCACACGATCGCGATGTGCAACTGGGCGGGGTGACTAATTTGCTCTGCGCGATCGCAAGGAGCTGGGTGTGAACGCGGGGCATTGGGGTCTAAGCTCTACGCGAACGCAACCCTAGGTCCGCGATCGCATAAGTCTTAGTGGGGCTGGGTTCTGGGTAGTGTTTGTACAGTGCGAACGCGTCTTTGGGTACGCGATCGCCTGGGTCCGCGTCTGGTCTCCTCTGCGATCGCATCTCTTGCCTCGCGATCACGTAGCTTACAAGTCCACACCTCTGCGATCGCGTCCCTATGACCGCGATCGCATAAGCCATTTTTGCCCAGTTAATTAATTGTTCAAAAACAGAACCCATTACGGGATTTTTCACATTTTTCACCATCTTCTTCTTCTCCAAACCCCATAGGCGACTTCCAAGCCATTCTTCCTCTATAACCACTTGGGTAAGTAATCCTAACTCTAATTTCTTCCATTTCCCTTCATCAATCATTAGATTCTAGTCCTAAAAACATGAAATCAAAGGTAAAAATTAGGGATTTTGGGTAGAGTTAGGGTTTTAGAAATTTTAGGAATTCAACCTCGTTTCAGGGTCGTATTTCAAAATAAATTGTATATTCGGGCTCGAGGGGGAATGGGTGATCGGGTGTTGGCCCGAACCTCGTGTTTGGACCAAGCGGGCCCGGGGTCGAATTTTGGTATTTTGGAAGAATGATGGAAAATGTATAATTAGGCTTTGGAATTGAATTATTGAGTCATTATTGATATTATTGAGTCGATTATGTTTAGATACTATCGTTTCGGAGTTGGATTCGAGAGGAAAGGCGGTGATTGAGGCTTGACTTGCAGTTTTGGAGCCGAGGTAAGTGTTTGGCCTAACCTTAGCTTGAAGGATTAGGTATAGAGTCTTAATTGCTATGTGTATTCCCTGTGCAACGTATAGGTAAGGTGACAAGTACCTATATGTTGTGGTCAAGCATGCCCGTGAGTCGAATTTGATGAGATATTTAATGTTCTTTGATATTTTCTGTGTTGTGAATTATTGGGAACCTTGGAAGTGGTACCTTGAGGTTATTTCATGACGTAGGTAGTTATTGATTATGCTTTCGGTTGAGGGTTTTGCTGTTGAAATTATACTTCCGAGTGAGATTGGTTATAACTGAGTCCCTTGCCGGGACAATAGAAGTTTTGTTGATTATTTCTGTACATTGAGATGTTTTATTGTTAAACTTTCATATCAATTGTTGCTTTTATATTCATTATGCATGAGGGGACATTCCGTGCCGAGCGACTGTGAGGTTACACACGAGGGGACATTCCGTGCCGAGTGACTGTGAGGTGATGCACGAGGGGACATTCCGTGCCGAGTGACTTTATTATTTATGCACGAGGGGACATTCCGTGCCAAGCGACTTTATTAATTATGCACGAGGGGACATTCCGCGCCGAGTGATTGTGAGGCTATGCACGAGGGGACATGACGTGCTTTTTGCTGCTCATTTACTTGTTTCGAGATGTTAATTCCTGTCTTACTTCTACATTTCAATTATTATCTTATTCTGCTGTTCTGGTAATTTGTTGCCCCTTTATCCCCTGCATGTTCTTCCCCGCAACTTTATTTCTTGTTTATTTCCTGTTATATTATTGAACGGTACATGTATTAAATGTTGTCGTGTCCTAGCCTTGTCACTACTTCGTCGCGGTTAAGCTCGAAACTTACTCAGTACATGGGGTCAGTTGTACTGATGCTACACCTGCACTTCTTTATAATGTGCAGATTATGCAGCCGGACCCGGTTGACATTGACGAAGGGAGTATCCTTCAGTCCATTCAGGCGACATCAAGGTAGTCCCGCAGACGTTCGTGGGCCTTGGCGTCACCTTTTACCCTTCTCTTTCAGTTCTGTCTTATTCTATAGTTGAAAGACAGTTATATGTATTTATTTTGTCAGACCTTTGTATTTAGTAATCTCATAGACCGTTCGTGAGTTAGTGACACCAGTTCTGGGTTTTACTTACGAGAATTATTTCGAGACTTGTTTTCTAGCTCTGAAAATTGTTTAACTTTCGTATTGTTAATCACAATTGCCTTAGTTATTTTGTTCATTTTAACTGTTGATGAGTTTATTACATCAAAATGTTGGCTTGTCTAGCGGGTAACACTTTAGACGCCATCACGGCATGTAGGTGGGATTTCGGGTCATGACAAGTTGGTATCAAAGCTCTAGGTTGCTTAGGTCTCACAACTCACGAAAAAACTTGGAAGAGTCTGAGGGATCGGTACGGAGACGTCTGTACTTATCCCCAGAGGCTGCAAATTTAGGAATGACTTCGTATTTCTTCTTCTCTATCGTATGACTTGAATTCAAAATGCTAATTGAATTTCTATTCTATTCTCTCGCAAATGGAGAGGACACGTGCTTCCCAAGGTTCCGATCGGCAGCCTAATACTCTTGTCGCAGCTCCTTTGAGGGTTCGAGGTCGAGGCTGTGCTAGAGGCCGAGTCCGGGGAAGGGCTCATCCCCGAGCAGCAGCCCTAGCGGAGGATCCTCAGGTTGAGTTCACCGAGGAGATTCCTGCTCAGACAGTCCCAGTTGGACCAGCTTAGGTTCCAGAGGGATTCATTGCCACCCCAGTGCTTCAGGACGCTCTAGTCAGCTTAGTGGGACTCACGGAGAGTGTGGCTCAGGCCGGTCTTCTTCCTACTGCACCAGCCGTCTCTCAAGATGGGGGAGGGACCCAGACTCCTGCTACTCGTACACCAGAGCAGTTAGATCCTCAGTTTCAAACTCCAGCACCTCAGACAACCGGAGTAGCTCAGCCGGGTATTGTGGCACCGGCAGTTAAGGGAAAAGCTATGTCAGCAGATGCTATATGGAGATTGGATAGATTCACCAAGTTATTCCTTACTACTTTCACTGGTGCACCATTAGAGGATCCCCAGGATTATTTGGACAGCTGTTATGAGGTTCTTCAGAACATGGGCATAGTTGAGTCCAATGGAGTTGACTTTGCTACATTTCGTCTTTCTGGCACCGCCAAGACTTGGTGGAGAGATTTCTGCTTGACCAGACCAACTGGGTCTGCACCTCTGACTTGGGCTCATGTCTCCGAGTTATTCTTGGGGAAGTTCCTTCCAGTTACTCAGAGAGAGGATCTTCAGAGGCAGTTTGAGCATCTCCAGCAGGGCTCCATGTCCGTCACTCAGTACGAGACCAGGTTCATTACTCTAGCCAGGCATGCTATTATGATACTCCCCACTGATCGGGAGAGGGTTCGGAGATTTATTGAGGGTCTAGCTCAGCCCATCAGACTTCAGATGGCCATAGAGACGGGTACTGATATCTCTTTTCAGGATGCAATCGATGTGGCCAGCCACATTGAGATGGTATTATCGCAGGGTAGTGGTCAGGGGTCTGACAAGAGACCTTGTCATTTCGGCCGATTCAGTGGTGCTTCATCTGGAGGCAGAGATTCCTTTGGCAGAGGTCATCCCCCTAGGCCTTATTAGTCGGCACTTCAGGTATCCCGCAGTGCACCTTCATCTCCCATCAGTGCACCGCCGATTCAGAGCTTTCAGGGTGGTCATTTTGGTCGTCAGGGATAGTTACTAGGTCAGTACTCTCCGCAGCCGAGGTCTTGCTTTACTTGCGGTGGTGTGGGGCATATTTCCAGGTTTTCCCCCCTGAGGTTTTGGTGGTTCTCAGTATCAGGGTTCCCGTGCCATGGTCCTCGCATCAGGTGCACCCCACCCCCTCAGCCAGCTAGGGGTGGTGGTCGTGGTACTAGAGGTGGAGGTCAGACTCATAGAGGTGGAGGACATGCCACGAGAGGTAGAGGTCAGGCCGTAGTAGGTCGACCCAGAAATGTTCAGGTTGGAGGGTCTCCGCCCCGATGCTATGCTATTCCGGCCAGGCCTGAGGCTGAGGCCTCTGACGCAGTTATCACAGGTACGGTTTCAGTTTGCAGCCGAGATGCTTCAGTGTTATTTGATCCGGGTTCTACTTTTTCTTACGTGTCTTCATATTTTTCCCCTTATTTGAGCACACCCCGTGATTCCCTGAGTGCTCCTGTATATGTGTCTACCCCGGTGGGTGATTCTATAGTGGTAGATCGAGTCTACCATGCTTGCTTAGTAGTTATTGGTGGTATGGAGACCCAGGTTGATCTTTTGCTTCTGGATATGGTTGACTTTGATGTTATATTGGGGATGGATTGGCTATCTCCCTATCATGCTATTCTGGACTGTCATGCCAATACAGTGACCTTAGCCTTACCAGGAGTACCTCGCTTGGAGTGGAGAGGGACTCCTAGTCATTCTTCTGGTAGAGTTATTTCTTATATGAAGGCTCAGCGCATGGTCGAGAAGGGTTGTCTGACCTATTTGGCCTATGTTCGTGATTCTAGTGCCGAGGTTCCTTCTATGGAGTCTGTGCCTGTGGTTCGTGAGTTTCCAGAGGTATTCCCCGCTGACCTGCCGGGTATGCCACCCGATAGGGATATTGATTTTTGTATTGAGGTAGCTCCGGGCACTCAGCCCATTTCTATTCCGCCGTATCGTATGGCCCCGCCAGAGTTGAAGGAATTAAAAGAGAAAATGTAGGATTTGTTGGATAAAGGCTTCACTAGGCCTAGTGTTTCTCCTTGGGGTGCTCCAATGTTGTTTGTTAAGAAGAAAGATGGCTCAATGAGGACGTGTATCGACTATCGGCAGCTAAACAAGGTTACTATTAAGAATAAGTATCCTTTGCCGAGGATTGATGATCTATTTGACCAGCTTCAGGGTGCTATAATGTTTTCCAAGATAGACTTGAGATCTGGGTACCATCAGCTGAGGATTAGAGCGTCTGATGTACCTAAGACAACCTTTCGCACTCGTTATGGGCATTATGAGTTCTTGATGATGTCATTTGGGTTGACAAATGCCCCCACTGCTTTTATGGAGTTGATGAACCGTGTGTTCAGGCCATATTTGGACTCATTTGTGATTGTGTTTATTGATGATATCTTGATTTACTCCCGTAGCCGAGAGGAGCATGAGCAGCACATTCGAGTCATCCTCCAAACTCTGAGGGATAGGCAGTTGTATGCCAAAATTTCTAAGTGTGAGTTCTGGTTGAGCTCAGTGGCATTTCTGGGCCATGTGGTGTCGGCAGAGGGTATTCAGGTGGATATCAAGAAGATTTCCGCAGTCAGAGATTGGCCTAGACCCACTTCAGCTACAGAGATTCGGAGCTTCTTGGGCTTAACAGGTTATTATCGCCGTTTTGTGGAGGGCTTTTCATCTATAGCAGCCCCGATGACCAGGTTGACCCAGAAGGGTGCCCAGTTCAGGTGGTCTGATGAGTGTGAGGCGAGCTTTCAGAAGCTCAAGACAGCTTTGACCACGACACCGGTGTTGGTGTTGGCCACAGGTTCAGGACCGTATACCGTGTATTGTGATGCTTCACGGGTTGGGCTTGGTGCAGTGTTGATGCAGGATGGCAAGGTCATAGCCTATGCTTCTCGTCAGTTGAAGGTTCATGAGAAGAATTATCCAGTCCATGATTTGGAATTAGCAGCTATTGTTCATGCGTTGAAGATCTGGAGGCATTACTTGTATGGTGTACCATGTGAGGTGTTCACGGATCACAAGAGTATACAATATCTATTCAAGCAAAAAGAGTTGAACATGAGGCAGAGAAGGTGGTTAGATTTGTTAAAGGACTATAATATTACCATTCTTTATCATCCGGGGAAGGCCAATATGGTGGCCGATGCTTTGAGCCGGAAGTTAGCCAGTATGGGTAGTCTTGCTTATTTATCAGTCGGAGAGCGACCTCTGGCTTTGGATGTTCAGGCTTTGGCCAACCGATTTGTGAGATTGGAGGTTTCTGAGACTGGCGGTGTTTTGGCCCATACCGTGGCCCGTTCTTCATTGTATGACCGTATTCGGGCCAAGCAGTATGATGATCGTCATTTATGTGTTCTTAGATATAGGGTCAGGCACAGAGATGCCAAGCAGGTTACGGTTGATGATGAGGGAGTTCTGCGGATGCAGGGCCGTATTTGTGTACCTGATGTTGATGGTATTCGTGAGTTGATTCTACAGGAGGCCCATAGTTCCCGGTATTCCATTCATCCGGGCGCCACAAATATGCACCAGGACTTGCGGCAGCATTATTGGTGGCGGAGGATGAAGAAGGATATTGTAGCTTATGTAGCTCGGTGCCTGAACTGTCAGCAGGTTAAGTACGAGCACCAGAGACCCGGTGGTTTGATGCAGCAGATTCAGCTTCCCGAGTGGAAGTAGGAGCGTATCACCATGGATTTTGTATTTGGACTCCCACGGACTCAGAGGATGTATGATGCAGTATGGGTTGTTGTGGATAGGCTGACCAAGTCAGCAGACTTCATTCCGGTGTCAATTTCGTATTCAGCGGAGAAGTTGGAAAAGATCTACATAAGAGAGATTGTTAGATTGCATGGTGTGCCCATATCCATTATATCAGACCGAGGTACTCAGTTTACCTCCCATTTCTGGAGAGTATTTCAACGAGAGTTGGGCACACAGATTGAGTTGAGCACAACATTTCATCCTCAGACGGACGGACAGTACGAGCGTACTATTCAGATTTTGGAGGATATGTTGCGGGCTTGTGTCATTGACTTCGGTGGTTCATGGGATCAGTTCTTGCCTTTAGCTGAGTTTGCCTACAACAACATCTATCAGTCGAGCATTCAAATGGCTCCGTATGAGGCGTTGTATGGTAGGCGGTGTCGGTCCCCAGTCGGATGGTTTGAGCCGGGAGAGGCTAGATTATTGGGTTCCGAGTTAGTCCAGGATGCCTCGGACAAGGTGAAGATCATTCAGGATAGACTTCGTACAGCTCAGTCCTGACAAAAGAGTTATGCGGATCGCAGAGTTCGAGATTTGGACTTTATGATAGGAGACCAGGTATTTCCTCGGGTGTCGCCCATGAAGGGTGTGATGAGGTTTGGAAAGAAGGGCAAGTTGAGCCCTAGGTACATTGGTCCATTTGAGATTTTGGATAAGGTAGGGGAGGTGGCCTACAGACTTGCCTTTCCACCGAGTTTATCAGCCGTGCACCCGGTATTTCATGAATCTATGCTCCGGAGGTATATTGCGGATCCATCTCACGTACTTGATTTCAGCGGTGTCCAGTTGGACAAGGATTTGACTTATGAGGAGGAGCGTGTAGCCATATTAGCTCGGCAGGTTCGTCAGTTGAGATCGAAGAGTTATACTTCGGTTCGTGTTCACTGGAGAGGTCAGCCTGTTGAGACAGCTACCTGGGAGTCCGAGTCTGATATGCGGAGCCTATATCCCCACCTTTTCCCCGATTCAGGTACTTTTCTATGTCCGTTCGAGGACGAACGTTTATTTTAGAGGTGGAGATTATGATGACCCAAAAGGTCATCCTGTGTAAATTTAACTAAAACTGTGTTCCAAGGCCACGAAAGCCTCCGTTAATCTCACCTCGATGTGCGTGCGTAGCCTGGGCGCGCAGCCGGGAAGCCTTTATGTGGAAAATTGATTAAAAAAATGAATTTCTGATAATTAATTGAATAAAGTTGACTTTGGTCAACATTTTTGGTAAACGTACCCGGACCCGTGATTTGACGGTCCCTAAGGGCCCGTAGGAAAATATGGGACTTGGGCGTATGCCCGGAATCGAATTCCGAGGTCCCAAGTCCGAGAAATGAATTTTTAAAGAAAATTGTTTTCTGGAAATAATAAAGACGTTTGAAAATGAACTTTGATATGAAACCTGTGTTACCGGGCCCGTATTATGGTTCCGGAGCTCGGAACAGGTTTAATATGGTTATTATTTGTTGTCTGTCAAATTTGGTAAGAAACAGACTTAGTTTGACGTGTTTCAGGTCAAAAATGGGAAATTTGATAGTTTATGAAGTTTGAGAAAAATCTATAGATTTTTAAGCTTAATTCGTTGTTTTTTAGGTTCTTTTGGTGATTTAAGTACTTGAATAAGTCCGTAGGATGATTTTGAAGTCGTGTGTATAACTGGTTTTGAGCCCCGAGGGCTCGGGTGAGTTTCGGGTAGGTGTCGGGGTGTAAATGTGTTGGAAAAGTTCTGGTTTTGTTGCTGTATCTAGTGTCCAGTTCTTTTCTTCACTGCGATCGCGGGGTTGTGCACGCGATCGCGATGTACAACTGGGCGGGGTGACTGATTTGCTCTGCGCGATCGCAAGGAGCTGGGTGTGAACGCGGGGCATGGGGTCTAAGCTCTACGCGAATGCAACCCTAGGTCCGCGTAGGGTGACATTTATTATAGCATTACTGTTTCACCTGTGAACTTGTGTTTTTTCTAGAACTAATAGTTATTAAGTTTAGCTAAGATTAACCCAACATAAAACTATTTGTTAAGGATCTAACAAAAAAAAACAGGAGAGTAACAACGCATACGATCGTTTCCTCCTATTTGCATAAACTAACAATGACAGGAAAAGGAGAAGAGAGATTGAAAGTCATAACAGATGTCACCACTAATCTCTTGGATGCCATCAACGAGGAAGATGACGGGGGAGAACTGAACATCACACCCGGCATCACAACAGAGCAAAACGATTCAGCCCCTCCCTACGAAAGTGAGGTTCTCGCTCGCGAGAAAGGTGCTTCCACATCAACATTGTAAGAAGCACCATCGACGGTGAAAAGACTGTTAGAAGTCTATTTACCAAACACGCTGAACGAGTTCCTTGACAAGCCCGCTCCGACGACGGCTAGGAACATCACACCAGCAGAAGCAAATGCCAGCGAGCACCCGACTCCTTGCCAAACAGGTAACCCTAACCCCGTGGAATTTGCAGATGGTAGCACACTCTCGGCCATCCTGAGGAAGATGGAGGAGATGGAAAATGAAAACAAGGTGCTGCGAGACCAAATGAAGGAACGCCAAGACAGGGTGGACGAAATACCCGGCGCCCCAAAACTTCTACCTAAGCGGGACATAGGGCGGTTTGTGGAACAACCATACCATGAAGAGGCCACTCCACATCCAATCCCCAAAACATTCAAAATGCCTCCATACCTGAGAATATACGATGGGACCACATACCCTGAAGACCATATAGTCCACTACGTCATAGCGGTGAAAGGAAACAACCTATCGAAGGAAAAGGTGCCGTTTGTGTTGCTCAAGAAATTTGGCGAAACCTTAACTGGATGAGCGCCCTAACATGGTACTCGCATGTACCCACAAGATCCATTACGACATTCGAAGAAATGGACGATAAATTCGTGACCACTCATGCTAGAGCCAAAAACGCAGAAGCTAGGGTGAGCGATATATTCGTCGTGAAGCAGTCATCAGGCGAGGGACTCAAGGACTTCCTTGCCCGGTTCAACAGAGTCCGGATGAGCCTACCAAATGTGTTGGAGGGCATGGCCGTGGCAATCTTCCAAAATGGGCTGAACAGAACCGGATCGAGGGCGACCAGAAAGCTGCTAAGCAGACTCATGAAATACCCTCCAACAACCTGGGAAGAAATCTACAACGCATACTGTGCTGAAGTACGAGTGGATGAGGACGACCTCAATGGCCCAACCCAACGACTGACATTAGTCCAAACAGAATACATATGAGATCGCCGCAACGACCCTAGGAGGATCATTCTGGTACACGTCCTAATCATGAGCGACACAAACCGTATGTCAGAACATTATTTCCACCTGTTCTCCACTTGGAAGGACCATCTAAACCAAGCACTGGAACCCTACGGGACGACAAAGGTATGCCTCCCCCTTTATCTACTCACAATTTTTGCATCTCTCCTTCAGAAATAGTATACGCACTGGAGAAACTGGGAACGAAGGTGAAGTGGCCGCAGAAGATGAATTCAGACCCAAACACTAGAAAGTCAGATGCCGTCTGT
This sequence comes from Nicotiana undulata, assembly GCA_005239495.1. NCBI lineage: Eukaryota > Viridiplantae > Streptophyta > Magnoliopsida > Solanales > Solanaceae > Nicotiana > Nicotiana undulata. Next base: position 79,804 of record ML262784.1, read on the forward strand.
GAGTTCCACCAGGAACGAGGCCACAGGACGGAAGAATGCATAGCTCTGCGACAAGAAGTGGTAAGAATGCTCCACCAGGGGCACCTGAAGGAACTGATGAGCGACCGGGGAAGAACCAACTTCGGCAGAGGACAAGAACGACATCAGGGACCACCAAAACCCACCTCCCCAGCTCGTACTATTCAAATGATCATCGACGGGAACAACGATGCCGCAGTCAATCACGTAAAGTTCACGACCACACACAAGCTGAAGCGGTCAATCACGCACAAATGGTATGACGACCTCGAAAATAGTATCATCTTCGATAAGTCGGATACCCACGGTTTGACTTTCCCCCACTTTGATGCTCTTGTCATTACTTTGTGAATCCTAGACAATGACGTCAGAAGGATAATGGTTGATGACGGCAGTGGTTCCTGCATCATACACCCCCCAGTTCTCACTCAGATGAGACTCGAAGATAAAATAATACCTCGCTGCATAACACTGACAGGTTTTAACAATGCAGCTGAACGAATTTCGGGCGAAATAACCCTACCCGTGTTAGCCGGAGGCATAACGTTGAAAATAACATTTCACATCATGAATCAAGATACGACCTATAACACCATCATTGGGCAACCCTGGATACATGGCATGAAGGCCATCCCCTCCAGCCTCTATCAGGTGATCAAGTTCCCGACCCCGTGGGGGATATTCAGCATCAGGGGCGAGCAGCGCACATCAAAAGAAGGCTACCGCATCGCCCAAGATTTCACTCACACCCAACAGTTGAAGGTGACGGACTCAGAGGCGTAGCAATTACCAAAGTCGGGTGCGAGAACCGACGACCCAATCGACGTTATCAAAGACCCTGACATCGTAACAGCAGCGGGGTCGACATTCGAATACCTCGACCCGGTACAACTAGACAAAAACGACAGCAACAAGAAGGCCTATGTCGGCCACAAGCTTTCCGAACTAGGTAAATATCATGAATTTCTAACTAACAATGCAGACCTGTTTGCTTTCGCCCATGCAGATATGTCAGGTATTCCGAAAGACATCGCCACACACAAATAAAACGTGGACCCACTCTATCCGCATGTGCGCCAAATACGAAGCAAATTCAATGTCGCGATCAATGACGCGGTACGAGAGGAGGTGGAAAAATTGTTGGCCAACGGTTCCATCAGAGAATCAAAGTACCCACAATGGGTCGCCAATGTGGTCATGGTTAAAAGGAAGAGTGGGAAATGGCGCATGTGCGTCGATTTCACGGATCTGAACAAAGCATGCCCGAAAGATTCCTTCCCACTGCCGCGCATCGATCAACTCATCGACTCTACGACGGGGCACGAAATGCTAAGCTTCCTAGACGCATATTCGGGATACAACCAAATCCTCATGGAAGAGGGGGATCAGGAGAAAACAACCTTCATAACCCATCAAGGGACTTATTGCTATCGAGTCATGCCATTCGGACTCAAGAAAGCCGGGTCTACCTATCAACGACTAGTCACTAACATGTTCAAAGAACAACTCGACAAAACAAAGGAAGTGTACATAGACGATATGCTGGTCAAATCCAAAAGAAAGGAAGATCATATCGACCATCTGAAAGAGACCTTCAACATACTGAGGCAATATGGCATGAAGTTAAATACGGAAAAGTGTGCCTTTGGCGTAACTTCAGGAAAATACCTCGGCTTCCTAGTATCACAAAGAGGGATAGAGGTCAATCCCGACCAGATAAAAGCTATCGAAGGGATACCCGAGCTGTTGACCAGCAAAAACAGGTACAAAAACTCACCGGTCGCATATCAACACTTTAACGATTCATCTCGCGGTCGTCGGACATGTGACTCAAATTGTTTAACGTCCTCAAAAAAGATCATGGACTCTAATGGGATTCAGAGTGCGTCGATTCCTTGAGGAAACTAAAAGCATACCTATCTTCGCCACCCCTGCTCGCCAAAGCCGAAATAGGTGACCGCCTCTTGGTGTATCTAGCAGTGTCAGAAGTGGCGGTAAGTGCAGTACTCGTCCGTGAGAACAAAGGTACGCAATCACCCATCTATTACATTAGTAAAACTCTGGTCGACGCTGAAATGAGGTACCCACACCTCGAGAAGCTGGCTTTGGCATTGGTAACGACTTCACGAAAGCTCAGACCGTACTTCCAATGCCACCCCATCTCTGTCATTACGACCTTTCCCCTTAGAAGCATCCTGCACAAACCCGAACTATCGGGAAGATTGGCCAAATGTGCCATTGAATTAAGCCAGCACGATATAACATATCAGCCGTGAACAGCGATAAAGTCACAATTATTAGCAGACTTCGTCGACGACTTCAACCCTAAGATTGCGCCTGAATTCGAACAGGAAGTTTCACATAACCAAGCTCTTCAGCTAGACCTATGGGTCCTGTACACCGATGGCGTCTCTAATGCGTCGAGATCGGGACTGGGGCTTGTGCTTGAGGTCCCGACGGATGAGATAATTCGCCAGTCGGTACGGTGCCTAGACATGACTAACAACGAGGCCGAGTATGAGTCCGTTACTGCAAGACTCAAATTATCCCTCAAGTACGGGGCCCGATGAATCATACTCCGATGCGACTCACAACTCGTAGTCAACCAAGTGACCGGGACTTATGAGATCAAAGAAACAAGATTATAAAGTACCAAACCGAAGTTCGCAAACTTCTGCCTAGGTTTGACGAGTGCCAGTTCGACCAAATACCCCGAACATAGAACATCAAAGCAGACGGCCTGGACAAACTGGCAGCGGCAGCCAAAAACATAAACGAAAGAGGCAACGTCATCACGCTGCTTCACTCGTCGCTAGAACAACTCGAGGTACATTCTGTTAACCTAACTTGGGACTGGCGTAATTGTATTATGACTTACGTGCAGAAGGGAACACTCCCAACAGACAAAAAAGAAGCAAGAAAACTTCGAATGCAGGTAGCCTGATACAGTATCGTTGACAACGATCTGTATAAAAGGACATTCGGCGGCCCCTTGGCAAAATGCCTAGGACCCAATCAAACAAAGCAAGTACTCGAAGAAGTACATGAAGGCCATTGCGGCGCACACACTCGAAATCGAGCACTCCTCCGGTGTCTCATACGGGCAGGCTACTATTGGCCCACTATGAAGAAAGAGGCCGCAGACATCGTTAGAAAATGCGAGTAATGCCAGAAATTCGCCCCCATGATACACCAGGCATGCGAACATCTCCATTCAGTCACGTCCCCATGGCCATTCATCAAATGGGGAATGGACATCGTAGGACCGCTCCTGGATAGGCGAGGTAATGTCCGTTTCCTTTTGGTTTTGACTAATTATTTATCTAAATGGGTGGAAGAAGGAACCTTTTCCCAAATAAGCGAACATGAAGTCATCACATTCATATGGAGAAACATAATATGCCGCTTCGGCATTCCCAAAGAAATCAGCTGCGATAATGGGCCCCAATTCACCGGCAAGAAGATCACCGAATTCTTCGAAACATGGCATATCAAGCGCATATTCTCCACGCCATATCACCCCGCAGGAAACGGACAGGCCGGGTCCTCCAACAAAACTATACTGAACATCCTGAAAATGAAACTGGAAGATGCCAAGGGACTGTGGCCAGAAGTGCTTCCAGAAGTGTTATGGGCATATTGCACCACTCCAAAAACAAGCACAGGAGAAACTCCATATTCCATGGTCTACGACACAGACGCGGTCATACCCGTCGAAGTCGGGGAACCAAGCCTAATATACTCTAACGAAAGTGGACCACGCAACGATGAAAGAAGAAGGCAAGACCTTGATGGGATAGAAGAGCGGCGAGACATGGCATACATAAGGATCTTTGCTCAAAAGCAAAGAACGGAACGACACTACAACAAAAAGTCAAAGGTCCTCCCACTTAAGGTCGGCGATTACGTTCTCAAAGCTAAAACGCAAGCAAGCAAAGACCCAAAGGAAGGAAAATTAGGAGCCAAATGGGATGGACCGTATAAGATCACCGTAGCGGTCAACAAAGGGTCACCCCAGCTAGAGACAATGGAAGGAAAGCAACTACCCAACAACTGGAATATCGCCCACCTCAAGTACTTCAACTTCTGAAAACAGACGCCCTCCAAGTCGTACTCTTTTTTCCTTACTCGGGTTTTGTCCCCACATGGGTTTTACCGAGAAGGTTTTTAACGAGGCGATGAGGGAGGCGCCTTGAAGTTCAATGGTACTTATTCATTGCTCCGCCTAGAGTTACTCCAGTCAAACCAACGAAGGGACTAGGTATATAAAACTCCTCAAGTGTATACAAAATGTACGACATCTCCATGTAACTACAGTAAAGTGAAGTGAATAAAATAGGCAACTTTTCTGTGAAGAACTCCAAAACCGCGCCACTACATTGACATTAGATTTCAAGTCGACCATATTCGACCTCGCTTGAATACTTTCGACTTCGAATAGTTACATTCGACTCCATGTCGACCATATTCTCCCTCGCTCAAATACTTTCGACTTCGAATAGTTACATTCAATTTCAAGTCGACCACATTCGACCTCGCTCGAATACTTTCGACTTCGAATAGTTACATTCGACTCCATGTCGACCACATTTGATCTCGCTCGAATACTTTCGACTTTGAATATTTACATTCGATTTCAAGTAGACCACATTCGACCTCGCTCGAATATTTTCGACTTCAAATATTTACATTCGATTTCAAGTCGACCACATTCGACCTTGCTCGAATATTTTTGACTTCGAATATTTACGATCGACTTCAAGTCGACCCTATTCGACCTCGCTCGAATATTTTTGATTTCGAATATTTACATTCATTTTCGAATAAAGTGCATTCGATCTTGCCTCGAATGTTTACTCCTGACCCTGAACGCTGATGTTCGAATCAATCGCATTCGGTAAAAAGCAAAACATAGATCTTAAGCCAACAAATGAGCCGACCACAAACAACAAATACCGCCACAAGTAGACAAAGAATAGGTAAACAAAAGTATGCAACAAAAAGACAGCCACTATATCATTACAAAATAATCACTTCACAAAGTTCGCGTCCCTCTACAAAAAGGGGAAAGGACCCGAATACGCCCCTACAAAGGCAAAAACAAAAAGGGCACAAAAATACAAGGGCAAAGCGTTGCATCATCCCCAAAGTACTTGTCATCATACCAAGGATCGGAGGCAAGCTTATCAACCGCGTCATCATCACTATCTCTCCCGCCAGGCGTATTAAGAGCATAACCGCAAGCCTTGCGAGCGGCTCACGCTTTGCCATGAACTTCGGTAAGTTCCTCCTCAAACACCCTGCCCACAACTCTTAGTGACCTGTACACATCCAACTGGGCCTCGGCGTGAACCCACATGTCGTAAAGTGCTCGAGGTACATTCACGTCGGCAGGAACCTGAGAAGTCGAAGGGCCGATCAACTGCTCCATTTCAGCCTTTAAAGCATCCACCTTTTCACCGAAACTCGCCAACTCAATTTCCAAACTCCTAACTCGCTCCTCTTACACCACAACTCTGCACGGCAAAATCTCTGCCTCACTAACCCGTTCAAGCCGGCTAGCCCGTAGAGTCCCCGCCAAAGCCGCTATTTCCTCCAACAAGGCCATCCTTACCTTCTCTACCGTCTCCACCTCCAACCTCAAGACAACCACCTTTTCTTGAAGGTCCGAGTTCTCCGCCACCACCCCTCTTCCTAGATCGAGCTCCTCCTCTTTAGATTTCAAGGTCTCCTCTAGCTCGCTGCATCTGCCGACGGCCCTCAGGATCCCTTCATCTTTTTCCTTCAGCTCTTTGTTCTTCCTCGTGATCTCGTCACACAACCCCTGGAACTTCCCATCCTCGCCCACACTCCTGATCAACTTCCGATACTTTGAGAGATACTCCATGTATTTTGACTCCATTATCCCGTATCGAGCCACCCTCTCCTCCTCTCGGCAGTTACGCTCGATGTCTAGAAGAAAAGTTTGGCACAAAAAGAAAGACAGAAGGTCAAAACAAGAGATATCGATAAAATACAAGAAAATTAAAACACTCACCCGGAAGGCCATCCAAGATATGCCACGAGAAAGGTCGAAGTCCCTCAGTGACCACATAGTCTCATTCTCAACCTCAGAACACAGCGGGAAGAATGACGGTACCGCACGCCGTGTCGACCAAGAGGAAACCCTGTCGGGTCTGCCACCAGGTTCTCGATTATAACAAAAAAAGTATTTACGCCAGAATGAACGACTCGCCTTGTCGTCCATTCCGGCCACCATTCCCTTTGTTCCACGATTCCTGAGATGTATCATGGTGCCACAAAGGTAGGTCACCGAGAACAGGTGCAACATACGGCGTAGATCGACTTCACAACCAGCCAACTCCGCGTATTTGGTCAGCATCATAAAGATTTTGTAGCCGTAGGGTGATAGCTGCGCTGGGCAGACGTGGTAGGAGCGACAAAATTCCTCAGCAATTCTGGGGAGAGGAAATGAATAGCCAATAGAAAGAGGATATACGTAAAATGCACAACAACCAGGGTGGTAAACCTAAACCAGGTCAACGCCAATGACCACCATCTCTACGGAAGGAGGAATGCGATATTTGGCACGCAATTCCACCAAATTATCTTCCCCCGTCTCAGATAGCTCGTGCTCAGGGGCTGGACCAGGTCCCCTGGGAAAGTCATTTCTAGTTAATGGACTCCTTGGAATTACTTCATCCACCTAGGGGAAACCATCGTCCCCTCCCGCCGGAGTCCCATCGTCGTCGGAGACGATAGCCATCGATAGAGAAGCTGTGTCGAAAAGTCCTCGTGACTGTGAGAAGAAGCAGACATTGTTAACGCAAAGTATTAGGTGAATGAGAAAAGAGGCTGAGGACAAGTGAATTGTTATGGAAGCAGATGAAGAAAAGTCACGGAAGACGAAGAAAGAAGATACAAAGAGTCTAAAAGGGAGAAAAGATGATGAAAGTTTCAAATGAAGAAACCTTCATCTATTTATATGGTAGGTTGTCCCTAAAATCGAGGCCAAAGGCTGCATACAAGCGCAGGAACAGAGGCATCAGCAATTCAAGAAATGCATGGGGAAGATGCGCAAATGATGACGCACGTGACAACTATGTCATCAAACGTCACTTCCGTCGGTTACGATACCAGAAGGTACAAACCACTCGACTGCGACCCAATTTTTCACATAATAAACGCAGGATTGTCCGCTCATCAAGGACGAGGTGCCCACGACCTTAATAAGAGGAGAGACTAACTATATTGGCCAAAATTCAGGTCGACCTTGATAACAAAAATGGTTGAGGTCGAGTCGCAGTTCGACCCACGAGTGGAATCAGAGACCTTAATTCGGACGGAGTCAAATTACCGATGTAGATGATGGCGGCCGAAGTTCTAGTCGTAGATAGGGAATATTCCAACAGAATATTCCTCATTGATACTTTCTAGGGTTTTCAGAGGATTGTCTCCTATAAATAGAAAGGGATAGAAAAGGGGAAGGGCAACTTTTTGTACTTTGAGATCTAACTAAAGAGCATATTCACTTTGTCTTATCTATTGACTCAAACACTGTAAACCACTTTTCTGAATATTATAGATCCAAGTGTCTTGAATCACTTACTCTACTGAATATTCCATCAGCTGACAAACGAGGTTTCCAATATTCAACGCACGACATTTGGACGTGTGGTTTGTGGTTATTACATTTATTGCCTTTGCATGCATTCAATTCTTAACTTTGCACACTACTGACTGCCAATCATTCTCAACTCAAGAGGGTGATATTTATTATAGCATTACTGTTTCACTTGAAAACTTGTGTTTTTTCTAGATCTAATAGTTATTAAGTTTAGCTAAGATTAACCCAACATAAAACTATTTGTTAAGGATCTTAACACGTTTTTGGTAAAACAGTTCTTACTTATGTTGTAGAGTATAACCCACTTGGGGAAAAATATGAAGAAAATAAAAGAAAATTACTTCGAGCCGTAAATATAGAGAAACTAGTTAAGTTATCTGCATTTCGTGTGGTCAACATTATCTCTTTGAATTTATAGTTGATACAGAGGAGATAAAACATTTATACCAAAAATTAAAAAATATAATATATTAAGACATATATATGTAATATTTAGAGAAAATACATATTTTCCTCCTAAACTTGTCCTGAAAACTTAGATACATATTTTAACTTTACGAATGTTCTTTTACCCGCTTATTCTTGTTTAGAGTAAAATTATTTCCACTCTGAGGGTATAATGCCAGATTCATGGGGTGAGGTGTATCACACTAGCGTGCCACGTCAGAGCTAAGTCAACAATTCATTAAAATTCTAATGTTTCATTGTATTGGTCAAAATTTGGACTAAACTTAATGATTTCGTTGGTCGAGGTCAAAGTTCAGGCCGGCCAACATTCGGAGATGAAAGGCCTTTCTCGAACGAATCGACGTTGGGTCGAGCATAAGAATATATAATAACGGCAGGATAGTTCTAGGTGAGGAAAATATTCCCTCCCTTGTACTTTTTAGGGTTTCCAAACAATGTTCCCTATATATAGGAAAAGAAGGAGAGAAAAAAAGCATCTGAAACTCTATGAAAGAACACTTTTATAACATTGACTATTGAAGAATATACATCTCTTGTCTATTCTATTGGTTCTCAAGCTAAAAGATACTTTTTCGTATACAAGATCCAAGAACCTAATATTCCTCTCACGTTTCTTATCACCTGCATTGCTGACAAAGAGCTAGTTGACTCTTAACATTTAGTATCTTGGGCGAGATATCCTTTAATATTACATTTATTGACATTGCATGCATTTAATCCGCATGCTCACTTGTGTATTCATTATCAATGATCATCGGTATCTTTGTCTAGACTTTATTATCACATCACTTTGATTCATTCTACTCATCATCAAATTCATATATCTGACACTCATTAGGTTTAACTAGGATTAACCTTCCACTTCATTCATTAAATATCCTAAAGAAAGATTTATCACGTTTTTTAAAAAACAATTTGGCACCGTTTATGGGGATTTTCTTGTTAAAATCTATAATTTTTATTAGATCTAAAAGAAAACAACAACACACACACGTACACAACTATCTTTTTCATTTTGCACAAACTAACAATGGCATGAAGAGGAGAAGAAAGGATAAAGGCCATAACAGACGTCACTACAAACCTCATGAGCACCATCAATGAGGCTAAAGATGGGGGAGAGGAAAACACTACACCCAACGTGACACCAGGACAGAGTGGTTGGCCTCCTCTCATTGGAAGTGTAACTGTCATTCGAGAAAGGGACGCTTCCACATCCACAACCGAGGAAGCGCCGCCAACAGGAAAAAAATTTACTAGAAGCATGGATGACAATTACGCTAAACAACTTCCTCGACAAGCCAACTCAAGGACCGACTCAGAACGCCGCACCAGTGGAGGCAACAACTATCAACGAGCAACCCGCTATCTGCCCAACAAGTAACACTAACACCACAGTTGATGCAGGCAATGATGCACTCGCAACCATACTAAAAAAGATGGAAGAAATGGAAAATGAAAATAAGGCACTACGGGACTAGATGAAAGAGCACCAGGAGAGGGTCGACAAGATACCTGGTGCCCCAAAACTCCTGCCTAAGAGGGACGTCGGTCGGTTTGTAGAACAACTATACAGCAAAGAAACGACCCCATATCCCACTCCCAAAACCTTCAAAATGCCGCCATACTTGAAAATATATGACGGCAAGACATACCTTGAAGATCACATAGTTTATTACGTCACAGCGGTGAAGGGCGACGACCTCTCAAAGGAGAAAGTGCCATATGTATTATTAAAGGAATTCGGCAAAACCCTAACATGGGGAGCCTTGACGTGGTACTCACAGCTACCAGCGCGGTCCATAACAACATTCGAGGAAATGTCCGATAAGTTTGTAACCACCCACGCGGGAGCCAAAAAGGCCGAGGCCAGGGTGAGTGACATATTCGCCATTAGGCAATCGCCTGGTGAGGGACTCATGGACTTCCTCGCCCGATTCAATAGAGTCAGGATGAGCTTGCCAAATGTATCTGAAGGCATGGTCGTTGCGGCCTTCCAAAATGGGTTGTACAGAACTGGGTCGAGGGCGACCAGAAAATTGCTGAGCAGACTCATGAAGTACCCTCCCACCACCTGGGAAGAGATTCACAACACCTATTGTGCCGAGGTCCGAGCGGACGAGGACGACCTCAATGGCCCAACTCAACGGCTAACGTCAGTCCACACCAAATCAAGACGAGATTGCGTAACGATACCCGAAGGGATCACTCAGGCCCATGTCCCAACCGTGATAGGCACCAGCCTTATGTCAGGACGACTATTCCGCCGTCTCCTCGCCATACGAAAGGACCGTCTAGGACAAATATAGGGACTCAACAAAGCGACAAAGGTATGCCCCCACTTTTATCTACTCACAATCTTTGTGTTTCCCCTTCAGAAATAGTGTACGCACTGGAAAGGCTCGACTAAAAGGTGAAATGGCCGCAGAAAATGAAGTCCAACGCAAACACCAGAAGATCGAATGCCCTCTGTGAGGTCCACCAGGAATGAGGCCACAATACAGAGGACTGCATAACTTTACGACAAAAAGTGGTGAACATGCTCAACCAGGGACACCTAAAAAAACTAACGAGCAACCGCAGAAGAGCAAACTTTGGCAAAGGACGAGAACAACACCAAGGCCCCCCAAAGCCGCCCTACCCCACCCGCACAATCTAGATGATCATCGACATGGGCGACGAAACTACAATTAACCATGTGAAGTTCACCACCACACACAAGCTGAAGCGGTCAATCACACACAAACGGTATGACGACCTCGAAGATAGTATCATCTTCGATAAGTCGGATATCCACGGTTTGACTTTTCCTCACCTTGATGCTCTTGTTATTACCTTACGAATTTTGGACACTGATGTGAGAAGAAGGTTGACGATGGAAGCGGCGCGTGTATTATCCACCCTCAAGTTCTCGCCCGAATGAGACTCGAGGATAAGATAGTACCACGCTGCATAACACTGACAGGGTTTAACAATGCAGTTGAACGAACTTCAGGAGAAATAACGCTACTCGTCCTGGCTGGGGGCGTCACCTTGGAGACAATGTTCGATATCATGAACCAAGATACATCTTTCAATTCCATCATAGGACGGCGGATACACGACATGAGAGCCATTCCATCCATCCTATATAAAGTGATCAAGTTCCCGACCCCATGGGGAATATTCAGCATCCAGCGCGAACAACGCACATCAGAAGAATGCTATCGCATCGCCCGAGACTGTACGTACACTCAACAATTGAAAGGGACGAGCTCAGAAGCATAGAAATTACCAAAGTTGGGGACAAAACCCGACGAGCAAAACAACATCATCAAGGACCCCGACATTGTAGAAGCCGTGGGGTCAACGGTAGAGGACCTCGACCCCTTCCAAATAGACAGAAAAGACACCAACAAAAAATCCTACATCGGCCACAAACTCTCCGAGCTAGGAAAATTTCACAAATTTCTAACTGACAATGCATACCTATTCGCTTTTTCCCATGAATATATGCTAGGTATCTCGAAGGTTATCGCCAAACACAAATTTAACGTAGACCCGCTCTACCCGCCAGTACGGCAAATGAGGAGAAGTTCTGACCGCAGTTCGACCCACGAGTTGGAATCAGAGACCTTAATTCATACGGAGTCAAATTACCGATGTCGATGATGGCGGCCGAAGTTCTTGTCGTAGATAGGGAATATTCCAATAGAATATTCCTCATTGATACTTTCTAGGGTTTTCAGAGGATTGTCTCCTATAAATAGAAAAGGATAGAAAAGGGGAAGGGCAACTTTTTGTACTCTGAGAGCTATCTAAAGAGCATATTCACTTTGTCTTATCTATTGACTCAAACACTGTAAACCACATTTCTGAATATTACAGATCCAAGACTCTTGAATCACTTACTCTACTGAATATTCCATAAGCTAACAAACGAGGTTTCCAATATTCAACGCACGACATTTGGACGTGTGGTTTGTGGTTATTACATTTATTTCCATTTCATGCATTCAATTCTTATCTTTGCACACTACTTATTGACAATCATTCTCAACTCAAGCGGGTGACATTTATTATAGCATTACTGTTTCACCCGAACTTGTGTTTTTTCTAGATCTAATAGTTATTAAGTTCATCTAAGATTAACCCCAACATAAAACTATTTGTTAAGGATCTTAACACGTTTTTGGTAAAAGAATCTTACTTATGTTGTAGAGTATAACCCACTTGGGGAAAAATATGAAGAAAAGAAAAGAAAATTACTTCGAGCCGTAAATATAGAGAAACTAGTTAAGTTATCTGCATTTCGTGTGGTCAACATTATCTCTTTGAATTTATAGTTGATACAAAGGAGATAAAACATTTATACCAAAAATTAAAAAATATAATATATTCAGACATATATATGTAATATTTAGAGAAAATACATATTTTCCTCCTAAACTTGTCCCAAGAACTTAGATACATATTTTAACTTTACGAATGTTCTTTTACCCCCTTATTCTTGTTTAGAGTAAAACTATTTCCACTCTGAGAGTATAATACCAGATTCATAGGGTGAGGTGTATCACACTCGCGTGCCACGTCAGAGCCAAGTCAGCAATTCATTAAAATTCTATTATTTCACTGTATTGATCGAAATTTGGACTAAACTTAATGATTTTGTTGGTCGAGGTCAAAGTTCAGGTCGGCCAACATTTGGAGACGAAGGTCCTTTCTCGAACAAATCAACGTTGGGTCGAGCAGAAGAATTTATAATAACGGTAGGATAGTTCAAGGTGAGGAAGAGGGAATATTCCATCCCTCTCTTGTACTTTTTAAGGTTTCCAAAGAATGTTCCCTATATATAGGAAACGAAGGAGAGAAAAAAAGCATCTGAAACTCTCTGAAAGAACACTTTTATAACATTGACTATTGAAGAATATACATCTCTTGTCTTTTCTATTGGTTCTCAAGCTAAAAGGCACCTTTTCGTATACAAGATCCAAGAACCTAGTATTCCACCCACGTTTCTTATCACCTGCATTGCTGACAAAGAGCTAGTTGATCTTAACATTTAGTATCTCACGCGAGATATCCTTTAATATTACATTTATTGTCATTGCATGCATTTAATCCGCATGCTCACTTGTGCTTCATTATCAATGATCATCGGTATCTTTGTCTAGCATGTATTATCACATCACTTTGATTCATTCTGCTCATCATCAAATTCATATATCTGACACTCATTAGGTTTAACTAGGATTAACCTTCCACTTCATTCATTAAATCTCCTAAAGAAATATTTATCACGTTTTTAAAAAAATAATTTGGTACCGTCTGTGGGGATTTTCTAGTAAAAATCTATACTTTCTATTAGATGTAAAAGAAAACAACAACACACGCATGTACACAACTATCTTTTTCCATTTGCACAAACTAACAATGGCATGAAGAGGAGAAGAAAGGTTAAAGGCCATAGCAGACGTCAGCGCAAACCTCATGAGCACCATCAATGAGTCTAAAGATGGGGGGAGAGGAAAACGCTACACCCAGCGTCACATCAGGACGGAGTGGTTCGCCTCCCCCCATTGGAAGTGTAACTATCATTCGAGAAAGGGACGCTTCCAGATCCACAGCCGAGGAAGCGCTGCCAGCTACTCGAAGCATGGCTGACAATTACGCTAAACAACTTCCTCGACAAGCCAACTCAAGGAGAGACTTAGAATGCCGTACCAGTGGAGGCAACATCCATCAACGAGCAACCCGCTCTCCACCCAATAGGTAACACTAACATCAGAGTTGATGCAGGCAACAATGCACTCACAGCCATACTAAAAAAATATGGAAGAAATGGAAAATTAAAATAAGGCACTACGAGACTAGATGAAAGAGCACCAGGAGAGGGTCGACAAGATACCCGGTGCCCCAGACTCCTGCCTAAGTGGGACGTCGGTCGATTTGTAGAACAATTATACAGCGAAGAAGCGGCCCCGCATCCCATTCCCAAAACCTTCAAAATACCGCCATACTTGAAAATATATGACGGCACGACAGACCCTGAAGATCACATAGTTTATTACGTCTCGACGGTGAAGGTCAACGACCTATCAAAGGATAAGGTTCCATCTGTATTATTAAAGGAATTTGTCGAAACCCTAACAGGGGGACCCTTGACGTGGTACTCACAACTACTAGCGCGGTCCATAAAAACATTCGAGGAAATGTCCGATAAGTTTGTAACCGCCCACGCAGGTGCCAAAAAGGCCAAGGCCAGGGTAAGTGACATATTCGTCGTTAGACAATCACCTGGCGAGGGACTCAGGGACTTCCTCGCCTGATTCAATAAAGTCAGGATGAGCTTGCCAAATATATCTGAAGGCATGGTCGTGGCGGCCTTCCAAAATGGGTTGAACAGAACTGGGTCGAGGGCGACCAGAAAATTGCTGAGCAGACTCATGAAGTACCCTCCCACCACTTGGGAAGAGATTCACAACACCTACTGCGCCGAGGTTCGAGCGGACGAGGACGACCTCAACGACCCAACTTAACGATTAACGCCAGTCCATACCAAATCAAGACGAGATCGCCATAACGATATCCGAAGGGATCACTCAGGCCCACGTCCCAACCGTGATAGGCACCAGCCTTATGTCAGGACGACTATTCTGCCGTCTCCTCTCCATACAGAAGGACCGTCTAGGCCAAATATAGGGACTCAACAGAGCGACAAAGGTATGCCCTCACTTTTATCTACTCACAAGTTTTGTGTTTCCCCTTAAGAAATAGTGTACGCACTGGAAAAGCTCGACCCAAAGGTGAAATGGCCACAGATAATGAAGTCCAACGCAAACACCATAGGGTCGAATGCCCTCTGTGAGTTCCACCAGGAATGAGGCCACAATACAGAAGACTGCATAGCTTTACGACAAGAAGTGGTGAACATGATCAACCAGGGACACCTAAAAAAACCAATGAGCGACCGCGGAAAATCCAACTTTGGCAAAGGACGAGAATAACACCAAGGCCCCCCAAAGCCTCCCTCCCCCACCTACACCATCCAGATGATCATCGACGTGGGAGATGAAACTACAATTAACCATGTGAAGTTCACCACCATGCACAAGCTGAAGCGGTCAATCATACACGAACGGTATGACGACCTCGAAGACAACATCATCTTCCATAAGTCAAATACCCACGGTTTGATTTTTCCTCACCTTGATGCTCTTGTTATTACCTTACGAATTTTGGTAACTGATGTGAGAAGAATAATGGTTAATGATGGAAGCGACGCGTGTATTATCCAAACTCGAGTTCTTGCCCGAATGAGACTCGAGGATAAGATAGTACCACGCTTCATAACACTGACATGGTTTAACAATGCAATTGAATGAACTTCAGGAGAAATAACGCTACCCGTCCTGGCTGGGGGCGTCACCTTGGAGACAACATTCCATATCATGAACCAATATACAACTTACAACGCCATTATAGGACGGCGGATACACGACATGAGAGCCATTCCATCCAGCCTATATCAAGTAATCAAGTTCCCGACCCCATGGGGAATATTCAACATCCGGGGTGAACATCGCACATCATAAGAATGATATCGCATCGCCCGAGACTGTACGTACACTCAATAGTTGAAAGGGACGAGCTCAGAAGCATAAAAATTACCAAAGTTGGGGACAAAACCCGACGAGCAAAACAACGTCATCAAGGACCCCAACATTGTGGAAGTCGTGGTGTCAACGGTAGAGGACCTTGACCCCGCCCAAATAGACAGAAAAGACACCAACAAAAAAGCCTACATCGGCCACCAACTCTCCAAACCAAGTAAATTTCACAAATTTCTAACTAACAATGCAGACCTATTCGCTTTTTCCCATGCATATATGCTAGGTATCTCGAAGGTTATCTCCATGCAGAAATTGAACGTAGACCCGCTCTACCCACCATTACGGCAAATGAGGAGAAATTTCAACTCCGCATTCAACGAAGCAGTCCGCGAGGAAGTAGAGAAACTGCTAGCCAACGATTCTATTAGAGAATCCAAGTACCCCCAATGGGTCGCCAATGTAGTCATGGTGAAGAAGAAAAATGGGAAGTGGCGCATGTGCGTAGACTTTGCAGACCTGAACAAAGCATGCCCAAAAGACTCTTTCCCGCTGCCGCACATCTATCAACTCATCGTTGCAACGGAAGGACATGAGTTGCTAAGCTTCTTGGACACCTATTCAGGGTATAATCAGATCCTCATGGAGGAGGAGGACCAGGAAAAGACTATTTTCATAACTCACCAAGGGAATTATTGTTATCGAGTCATGCCGTTTGGATTAAAGAACGTAGGAGAAACTTACCAAAGGCTGTCCACCAAGATGTTCAAAGAGCAGCTCGGCAAAACAATGGAAGTATACATAGATGATATGTTAGTCAAATCTGAAAGAAAAGAAGATCATATCGACCACCTGAAAGAAGCCTTCGATATACTGAGACGGTACGATATGAAGCTGAACCCCGAGAAGTGCTCTTTCGGCATGACCTTAGACAAGTTCCTCAGCTTCCTGGTGTCCCAAATAGGAATAGAAGTCAACCCCGACCAGATCAAAGCTATCGAAGGAATACCCTAACTGTTGACCAGCAAGAAACATATGAAAAAGCTTACCGGCCGTATAGACGACTATCGAGATTCATCTCACGATCCTCCAACAGATGCCACAAATTCTTCAACGTAATCAAAAAAGATAAGGGACTCCAATGGAACTCGGAATGTGTCGAATCCTTAAGAGAACTGAAGGCATATTTGTCCTCGCCAAAGCCGAATCCGGCGAACGCCTCGTGGTATATTTGGTTGTGTCAGAAGTTGCGGTAAGTGCAGTACTCGTCCGTGAAAACAAAGGTACAAAATCGTGAATCTACTATATCAGCAAAACCCTGGTCGATGCCGAAGTAAGGTATCCCCACCTCGAGAAGCTGGCTCTGGCACTGGTCATAATTTCACGAAATCTTAGACCTTATTTTCAGTTCCATACCATATCGGTCGTCACGACCTTCCCTCTTAGAAGTATTTTACATAAGCCCGAACTATTGGGAAGATAGGCCAAGTGGGCCATCGAACTAAGCGTGAACGATATCACACATCATCCGCGAACGACGATAAATTTGCAAGTGCTAGCCGACTTCAGCGCCAAGATAATGCCTGAAGTCAAGCAGGAAGCTTCTTGTACTGCTTCCCTCCAACCTGACCTGTGGTTCTTATACATCGACAACGCTTCTAACGTGTCAGGATCGGGACTAAGACTCGTACTTGAGGTCCCAACAGGTGAGGTAATCCGCCAATATATACGATGCCCCGATTTGACTAACAATGAGGCCGAGTACGAGGCCGTTATTGCATGACTAAAACTAGCCCTCAAATATGGAGCTCGCGGGTCATCCTTCGGTGCGACTCATAACTTGTCGTCAACCAAGTAACACGGACTTACCAGATCAAGGAGCGAAGGCTACAAAAGTACCAAGTATAAATCCACAAACTACTGCTGGAATTCGACGAATGTCGGCTTGATCAAATACCTCGAGCTCAAAACACCGAGGCAGACGACCTCGCCAAGTTAAATGGAAAGGGGAGCGTCGTCAAATTCCTTCACTTGTCATTAACTCAACTCGAGGTACACTCTATGAACTTAATTTGGGACTGGCGCAACCGTTTTATAATTTACTTTCACGAGGGAACATTCCCGTCGTACATAAAAGAAGCCAGAAAGCTCCGAATGCAGGCAGCTAGGTACAACATCATCGACAATGATTTGTACAATAGGACGTTCGGCAGTCCCTTGGCAAAATGTCTAGGGACAAACCAAACTAGACGACTACTAGAAGAAGTACACGAAGTCCATTGAGGTGCCCATACCGGCAATCGAGCACTCGTCAGATGCCTCATACGGGCTGGCTACTATTGGCCCACCATGAAAAAAGAAGCCAAAGACTTCGTCAAAAAGTGCGAACAATGTCAGAAGTACGCCCCCATGATACACCAAGCGGGAAAACACCTCCATTCAGTCATGTCACCCTGGCTATTCATCAAATGGGGAATGGACATCGTAGGACCACTCCCAGCAGGACGAGGTAAGGTACGTTTCCTTTTAGTTTTGACTGACTACTTCTCCAAATGGGTAGAAGCATGTGCTTTTGCCCAAATACGCGAGCAAGAGGTCATCACATTCGTATGGAGGAACATAATATGTTGCTTTGGCATCCCAAAGGAAATCAGTTGTGATAACGGACCACAGTTCACCGGAAAAAAGACCGTCGAATTCTTCGAGAAGTGGCACATCAAGCGCATACTCTCCATGCCATATCATCCAGCTGGAAATGGGTAGGCCGGATTCTCCAACAAAACTATATTAAACATCATGAAAAAGAAACTCGAAGACGCCAAGGGACTGTGGCCAGAACTGCTACCAGAAGTGCTATGGGCATACCGCACTACGCCAAGGACAAGCACAAGAGAAACTCTATACTCTTTGGTCTACGACACAGACGCAGTCATACTAGTTGAGGTCGGAGAACCAAGCCTAAGATACTCTAATGAAATCGGACCAAGCAATGACGAGAACATAAAGCAAGACCTCAACGAGGTAGTTGTATGAAGAGATATGGCATACATAAGAATGGTGGCCCAAAAACAGCATGCAGAATGATACTACAAAAAAGGCCAAATCCAGACTAGTCAAAGTAGGGGACTATGTGCTCAAGGCTAAAACGCAGGCAAGCAAAGACCCAGGAGAGGGCAAGCTAGGAACCAACTAGGACGAACCGTACAAAATCGCCGCAGCAGTTGACAAAGAATCATTCCAATTAGAGACAATGGAAGGGAAACTGTTACCAACCAATTGGAACATCGCTCACCTCAAGTACTTCAATTTCTGAAAACAGACGCCCTCTAAGTCGTACTCTTTTTCCCTCACTCCAGTTTTTATCCCTAGATGGTTTTACCGAGGAGGTTTTTAACGAGGTGATGAAGGGGGCGCCTCGAAGTTCAAGTTGGTTATTCATCGCTCCGCCTATCGACTACTCCAGCCAGATCGATGAAGGGACTAGGTAGATCGAGAACTTCTCAAATGTATATGTTGAATAGAGTATGTAACATTCTCCAATGAAATGATTATAAAAGCAATATGCAGCATTTTTCGCACAACTCCACATCCTACACTTACATTCGACCTCGCTCGAATTATTTACATTCGACCACGCTCGAATCATTTACATTCGACCACGCTCGAATCATTTACATTCGACCGTGTTCGAATCATTTACATTTGACCTCGTTCGAATCATTTACATTCGACCTCATTCGAATCATTTACATTCGACCTCATTCCAAACACTTACATTCGACCTCGTTCGAATCACTTACACTCGACCTCGTTCGAATAGTTTGCATTCTACATCGTTCAAATAACTAACATTTGACTTCGCTCGAATTATCAACGTTTGACCTCGCTCGAATAGTTTGCATCCGACATCGCTCGAATTACTAACATTCGACCTCGCTCGAATAGTTTAAGTTCGACATCGCTCGAATTATTCACATTCGATGTTGCTCGAACTTCCCTATGTCCGAGCGAAGAATGACCCCAAGTCAGCCTATGATCAGCCTACTAAGAACTACATCGCAACGAAATAAAACAGGTAACAAGAAAGCAAAGCGTACATAAAAAGGTAACCCTTCCATTACAAACTGATCAGGTTACATAACTCGTTTCTTTTACAATGGGCTCGAGTGAACCCCCCACAAAAACAAAAAACAACCAAAAATCAAGCGCAAGGCCTTAAGCCGCGTCATCCCCGCCAGCATATTCATCGTCGTACCAAGGATCGGAGACAAGCCCATCCATGGCATCAACATTATCATCGACCCCACCGGGCGAGTCAGGTGCATAGCCACAAGATTCACGGGCTGTCTGCTCCTTAACATCAACATCAACGAGTTCCTCCTTAGAAACCTTCCCGGCAACCTTCAAAGACCTATACACGTCTAGCTGAGCCTGTATTAACCCACATCTCGTATAACTCCCGCGACATGCATGCTTCGACAGAAGCTTGAGAAGTAGACAGCCGGGCCAGCTGTTCCTTCTCAGCCCTCAGGAGCACGATCTTCTCATTCAACCTCGCCAGCTCCGCCTCTAAACTCCCAACTTGTTCCTCCAACCTCACCACTTTGAGCGCTGAATCTTTACTTCACTATCCCGCTCAGACCTACAGATGCGCAGGGATCCTGCCAAAGCTTCACCTCCGCTATCGAGGCCGTCCTGATTCTCTCCGACAGTTTCAACTCCTCGACTTTGGCACCCAACTCGGCCCTCAGATTGGCATTCCTCGCCTCGCTCTGATCAATATCGGCCTTAAAAGATGCCACCCGCACCTGAAGGTCTGAGTTCTCAGGCGTTATTCCCTTGCCCAGTTCAAGATCGTCCTCCTTAGACTTCAACACTTCTTCCAACTCACTACATCGGCTAATAGCCCTCATAATCTCCTCATCCTTCTCTTTCAGCTACTGAAACTGGTAGTCCTCGCCAACGCTCCTTACCACCTTTCGGTACTTAGAGCGGTACTCTCTATACTTGGATTCCATCCTCTTATACTGAACTACCATCTCCTCCTCCCGCCGGTCACGCTCAGTGTCGAAGATAAGAGTCTAGAAAACAAAAAGAAATAAGTTAGCCAAGATGAAGCGATACTAACGGAGCATACAAAAGTTTAGGAAAAATACTTACTCGCAGGGCCATTCCAGATATTCCAAGGGAAAGGTCGGCATCTTTCCACATTTGTAACGTCCTATTCTCGACCTCATCACACAAAAGGGCAAATGACGGCGCCACGCACTCCGTGTCAACCAAAAGGTTGAAGTCCACAGGGATGACGATATGGAGATTGGGACCCTCCATTCTTATTTCCACGCGAGTCGTCCTCTAAGTGAAGGCCCGTACCTCTTCGAGTTCGATGTCAGAGCCTGAATCGACGTCTCCTATGCCGAAATCAACACCTTTTCTCGTCTTCGGCGAGGAGCTACCCTCCACATCCCGGGCAAGCTCTTCGCCGCCACCATCACTCTCGACCCTGGGAGGTCTCTCCTTCATAATAAACTCAGACATAACGACCGCTTCTACGATCGGGAACGACTTCGACCCTGTTCCAAAGGTTGCGGCCTTTTCCGTCTCTTCAACAACCACGACCTTTCCTGTTTCCACCCTTCGCCTCTTCCTTGGCGACGGTTCCTCGCCATGAGAATGCTCGTCAGTAAGAAGACGAACCTGCCAAGGCGTGGCATCATCGGGAACGATTACACCTGAAGAGACGGGCCCCTCTGCCTGCCGAATCTTGATTTCACCTCGCACAGATTCAACCAATGCGAACTCCATCGCAGCCGAGGTCATCTTCTGACGGAAGGCAAAGACAGACATCTTTACCTTCATAGAAACCCTCCGACCTAACACAAATAAGGAGTTAAGTTAGAAGATGCTAAAGGACGAAACCAAACGAGGCAATGAGAATACTTACGAGATGGGAC
The DNA here is from genome assembly GCA_005239495.1 of Nicotiana undulata. Lineage (NCBI taxonomy): Eukaryota > Viridiplantae > Streptophyta > Magnoliopsida > Solanales > Solanaceae > Nicotiana > Nicotiana undulata. The sequence goes on from ML262784.1 coordinate 101,460, forward strand.
CTTTGGTCCATAACGCTTATGGAAGAAAGACTAATCACGAATACCCACAACGTGGGGAAATACGCGAGCTAACTAACCCTCCATGTAAAGAACGAGGGGGGAGGGGATAATGCTTTACAACTGAAAATAAGAAGGCGGTAAGCGTATCAGAAGCCGAAAAGGAAAGAAAGTAACAAAGAATGAATGGAGGGAAGTACGAGAAAACACTTACGAATGTAATTCGACTTCTCAGGAAACCCAGTTGGGTCCGCCACCAATTGATCAGTTTTGACAAAGAAATATTTGGTCCAGAATAACCGACTCGCCTTATCGTCCATCCCGGCCTCTAATCCCTTCGTCCCACAATTCCGCAAGTGTGTCAGGGTGCCTCTGCAAAAAGTAGGCGAGAATAGGTGCAATAAGTGGCAAAGGTCGACCTTGCAACCAGCCAATTCCGCATATTTTTCCAGCATCAAGAAGACCTTATATAGGTAAGGAGAGATTTATGTTGGGAAAATGTCATAGAAGCGGCAGAATTCTTTGGCTAACCTTGGAAGAGGCAAAGTGTAGCCGATCGTGAATGGGTAGGCGTAGAAGGCACAAAACCTAGGACGGTGGACCTGAACTGTATCGCCCCTACAGGTACGATCTCGATGCAAGAAGGGATGCCACATTTATCCTGCATCTCAGCCAATTCAGTCTCCCCCAATTCAAAAAGCTCAGGTTCAGGAGCAAGTCCAGGTCTTTAGAAAAATCGTTCCTAGACGCAGGGTTTTTGGGCACCACTTCTTCAACGGTGGGGAAGCTATCATCTCCCTCAATCGAAATCTCTTCATCAGTAGGAAGAACAACCACTGACAAAGGGGTGGTGTCGGAAACATCGTCGTGACTATGAGGAGAAGTCAACATGATGATTATAATTATTCGAAAAACAATATGAAAGACAAGGTTAGTGATCAAGAAAGGAATTGAAAACTGGGGGAGTATAGGTTACAAGAAGCATAAGAGAGATGCACAAGCGAGAATGAGTATCTGAGAAGAAAGAGATGGTGAAAATTTCAAATGAAAAACCCTTTCCCTATTTATGGGGTTGGGCGGCATCAAAATCGAGGCCAAAAGCTATTTGTATCACAAGAATGGAAGCACCAACATTGCAGACACTGCATTGGAAAGACGCATAATGATGACGCATGTGACAATGACAGAATTTGATGTCACTTGCGCCAACCACGGCCTTGTCGTGCATTAATGACCTTGTTTCAACAAAATTTCTCTCATAACGGGCGTGAAGTAATCCGCTCACCAAGGACGAGGGGGCCACGACCTTGATAAGAGGAGGGACTAACTGTAATGGTCGAAATTTGGACAAAACTTAATGATTTCGTTGGTCGAGGTCAAAGTTCAAGTCGTCCAACATTTGGAAACGAAGGGCCTTTATCGAACGAGATCGACATTGGGTCGAGCAGAAGAATTTATAATAATGGCAGGATAGTTCTAGGTGAGGAAGAGGGAATATTTCCTTGTACTTTTTAGGGTTTCCAAAGAATGTTCTGTATATATAGGAAAAGAAGGAGAGAAAAAAGGCATCTGAAACTCTCCGAAAGAACACTTTTGTAACATTGACTATTGAAGAATATACATCTCTTGTCTTAATTGGTTCTCAAGCTAAAAGACACCTTTTCGTATACAAGATCCTATTCCACCCACGTTTCTTATCACCTTCATTGCTGACAAAGAGCTAGTTGACTCTTAACATTTAGTATCTTGGGCGAGATATCCTTTAATATTATATTTATTGTCATTGCATGCATTTAATCCGCATGCTCACTTGTGTATTCATTATCAATGATCATCGGTATCTTTTTCTAGCATGTATTATCACAGCACTTTGATTCATTCTTCTCATCATCAAATTCATAGATCTGACAATCATTAGGCTTAACTAGGATTAACCTTTCACTTCATTCATTAAATCTCCTTTTTGGTAAAACATTCACTCTTTTTCCCCTTTTTATTACTCTTTTTATAATTATTAACTCTAATTAACCATTAAAAACCCTCAATAACCTCATCTTCTCACCCCTCCCCCCCTCCCCCCCCCCCAAAAAAAATAGTGCGCAGTTATGAATAAGAACATTTTGATTGCTTCCCCATCAGCAAATAGAATAAAATTAAGATTGAAATAGGAATTTGAATGCTATTTGAAATGTTTTTATATATATATATATATATATATGTCTTTAGGTGATAGGGGGGTTTGGCATGGACCCATACCTTGTAAATTAAAATCCAGGTAACCACATTAAGGAGGGGGACATAAAACCTAACCTCCACTAAAACAAAAGAAAATGAAGGCATATTCCTGGACTCAAGAAGAAAGATATACAATGAAAATCCTATCAATTGGAAAGGACCATGTCCCTTATTCACAACTGCAGTGACTAACCAAAGGACAAAAAGTAGCAACACTGTTATCATGTGGATCATAAATAAAATAGCTTTTTGGAGTATCTTATTCTTAAATTATGGAGTTGATCCTTGTCCATGTATAAGTGTCCCCTGGCTTGAGATGGAAGTTCTTGAGTAGAGTAAAACCATTTAACACCATTTATCTCAGATCCTTCATTAGCTAATACATCTACCACTTTGTTTGCTTCCCTGAAGCAATGCATGAATTGTATTTCATTAAAGAAATTAGTCTTCTTCTTAGCTTATTCAATAGTAGTAAGCGCTTGAAGAATAAGATGAGTTATTTTGTTCTTTTAAAATATAATCTTCTAAATATTTTTCAAAAGTCAGTATTCTCGGTAAGATGTCGCCATTAACGACAAAGCTGTAGCTTGTTCCTCCGTGCAACAAACTTAGAATTCAACAGTAATCTCTATGTACATATCCCAATTCAGCATCATATTCTCTTCCTTGAATCTCTATTAGTTTAGAGTTTTCAGAGGGCATCAATGGATTCATTCTTGCTAACATATATTGATTAGTTGGTTGGTGTTGTTAGTTGGATCTGACAACAAGGTTTCAGGTTTGGCTTTTTCTTTTTGTTCAACCTTGTGTCAGTATTAAGAGGGTCGATTGTTGAGAGCATGTAATTTTTGCCGTCACATAGATTACTCCTAAAATTTCTCAACAATAATTCATTATTTGTTTGTTTGTATTTACTTGAATTTAGTTACATTCAAGGATACTTAGAAATTTTTTAAATTTTTTACAAAATCATCAAAAATAATTATTTTATTTTTTTATTCATTGCATTTTAGATTTTAATTTCATTTATGAGGATTAGTCACATTTAATTGCAATATTAAAATAAACAAAAATTACAAAAAACACATTAGTTGCTTTTGTTTAGTTTTCACATTTTTAGGTATAATTAATTAAGCTAATTTCTTAAATAGTAAAGTATTAGGTAAAATATATAGCTAAATTCAATTTTACAATTTAATCTTAGTTATGATAATTAAATAAAAGTGTTTTTAAATTAGAAATTAAAGAAAAGAAAAGAAAAGAAGAGGTCCATTTTCGATTTTCAGATATGCTTTTGGGCCGAATTAGTTGGCCCAATTATTTCCAAATACCCGCCCAGGCCAACTCCAAAATCCAGCCTATCCCCCACAAAAACTAAACGGCCCCATTTTTGCTCCAAGTAATCTCAGCTGTTTATCTCCCCTCATCCGACGGTTGGGAACTAATCCCACTCCTATATAAAAATGTCTGAGACCGCCCCTACCCCCTCTCCAAATACCTCTCAAACCCTGTCTTCTCTTACCCTAATCTTGTGCCGCCACCAGACACACTCTGTCTCCGCCGAAAATCGCCTCACGTCGGCGGATGGTCCCCAAATCCACCCAAACTCACACCTAACACTCCTCATCACCCCCTTATCCCTAATCTATAATTATCATCATAAAAAAAACCTACCAATTTCGCCAAATAGCATATCTAAGACAAGCCGAGTCCATGGTCTTCAAGCTCAAAAAGTCCGTTAGGGTTATCATCTCAACAATTCCTTAAACTCTCGGAATATGCACAAAAAGATTAAATATATGATCTCCAAAATTCCATAAAACTCTTGGAATATTCATTAAGAGATCAAAGACATGTCAAATATGTCTTGTTCAAAGTTCTAGCAACATTCAAGATCCAAATGGAGTGCTGCTACATGCTTCTTAATCATCAAATACATCAAGGAGATGCATATCATCCTACGTTCGAGAAATAGGCCACTAAGGCCATCGAATTACGGATAATAAATCGGAGTGAAGAATCAAGAGAGAAACAGAATTGTACCCCCATCATTTTATCAATAAAATAACATTTATTCATATTTATATTGTGATTGAAATTTGTTTTTGTATCACATATAATTTGTTGCAAATAAATTGGCACACCCAGTGGGACCAGTTCTGCCCTTCATCTCTTTCTCCTGTAAATCAGAAACTACAAGATTCAAAATCAACTATTGTGATGGCCTTCAGAAAGATCAATGGTGTTCTAAGTAAGGACGTTATTGCAGCCACATTTGCTGATCTCTATTATGTTGGTCTAATAACTCGACGCATATTCAAAACCAGTTGCATGGATGGATCCGAAAAATTTACTTTTTTGGATATTGCAAAAAAGAGCAAATTTCATACGATGACTGTATATTTGGGGGAAACATTCCTTGTTCTCTATTCAAGTGATTGCTCGTCAAAACCACAATATCGCAAGAAGGATGCGTTGAGTGGTTCTGCTGCAATACTACAAGGATTAACGAATAAATTGATCCAACCACCGAAGTCTGAAACTGCAAAAGGAAGAATTTGAAGTAGATATTCACTGGCGGACAAATAGCGACATTCAGCAATACCCAAATTCAAAGGAAGCCTGAGTTCACGACTATATTGCATGTCAAAGCAAAGAAAACAAGGCCACTTAATTATATTGTTTTAGGCGGTCGGACTTTTCAATGGAAGAAAGTTCTTGAGGTACAAAAGGGACTTCATGTTTGATAGGGACTTCTTTTAAATTGTAAAATTCATCAGAAGCCAAAGCTTTGAGACATGCAAGCCAAGGAGAGGCTTAATGCATTAGTCTTCCGTGACTTTGGTATATTGAGTTTTAAATGGACTCTAAATTCCTAATTCAGGAAAAGCATACTTGATCTACACGGAATTGGCTTATATTTTTCAATAAATGTAGCCTTGTACGATGGCTTTGATTACATGCTTTGCTGGAACGGTTGCCCAAAGAATTTAAGTTCTTTATTTAAAGGCGAGAAAAACAGTAATACTTAAACTCTCATCTTAGAGGTCCGGCAAGCTTTCCCTCGACAAAACTTGAAGTAGGGGGAATTTATAGACATTAAAATTTTATCTGATTTAGGCTTGGCCTCTACAAGACAAGCGGAGTCTATGGTCTTCAAGCCCTTTGTTAGGGTTTCTTGGAGGCTACTCTACCCTAACCCTAAATCAAGGCTATAAGAAGGGTCACATATTCCCTTTGAAAAGGCATCTCAAAATTGAGATCATCTCAGCAATTTCATAAACTCTCGGAATTTGCACAAAGAGATCAAATATATGATTTTCAAAATTCCACAAAATTCTTGGAACATTCATTAAGAGATCAAAGACATGCCAAATTTTTCTTGTTCAAAGTTCTAGAAACATTCAAGATCCAAATGGAGCGCTGTCACATGTTTCTTGATCATCAAATACATCAAGGAGATGCATATCATGCTACGTTCGAGAAATAGGCCGCTAAGGCCACTTAATTATATTGTGGTTGTAATTTATTTTTGAATCACATATAATTTGCTGGAAACAAAGATATATAAAAATCATAGCTAAAAGCCTAAAATATTCTTGATATATGGTAATTATATTGTATAATGTAGGATATAGTGTATAGTGTATACGGCCGAAATCGGAGGAGTCCGATTTTGAAGTCTTTATTCTGTTTCGAGCCCGAGCTCATGTTCGAGATGAAGTTCAAGTCCGATCTCAGAATGTGCACTTCGAGAAAGAACATCGAAGGCCCGTCACGGCCTACCTCGAGGCAGTGCAAAATCGATGATAATTAAGAAAGAGCGGGAATTTCCCAGGCCAGATAAGATTTGTAAGAGACAGTACAAATCCGTACTGGGTCGTTATACAACTGTATCAATAGTATTCTTTGTCATAATTATAAATGTACCCTATTAGGGTTTCCCCCTACTATATAAACGGGACCCCAATCATTTTGTAAGATATATCATTCACTGCAATAAAACATTCTACTCTGCCTTTTTCTCATTTAACGTGCTCGTCAATTATTCCTCAGCTTTTTTGTTCTTCATTTATTGTTCATACTTTATTGCTGTTAAACTGACCTCGAGACCCCGAGGCTATTGAGCTCGAGGCCCCTACTCCTTTGGCAAAGCTGGTTTGGTTATCACACTCTTACTTACACTTATCATTTCTTTATTATTAACTAGTATTAGAATAAATCACATATTTTTAGAACCACAACTCAAATATAATTGTTAAAACTATTTTCGAGGTAAACACTTTGGCGCCCACCGTGGGGATAAAGATAATAGTGATTATTTTGGTTCTAGTTTTCAGATAACACACGTTATTCTTTACACATTTTCTTGTCCAAAGATTCTTTGATTTTAGGTCAAAATATGTCTAATACTGTAAACACATTCGAGCACGGAAACAACGTCGTTGGATTTAGTGGAGAAAATAGTACCACAGTTTCAGGGGCCGGTGTGCCACCATTAAACCCTGGGGTAGCACCAACACCAAACCTTGTCGACGTAGGTTCACACATAGCTTTGCACGTCGATTTGGGTACTGATATTGAATGAAGTGTACGTGGAGGGGACCACCTTGACGCACAAAGAACACATGCTCGAGATGAAGTCAGCTTACAAGTAATCTTTGAAATGTTGCAAGCACAACAAGTTGCTATCGCTCAGTTACAGAGTCAGCAAAAGACTCTGAGCACAACAGGACCAGAAATAGCTACTTGAGTTGAGCCAGCACCAGAAAGATCAAGAAATAATGGGTCAGTAACAGACCCCACTATCATGAGGATGCTCGAGGAACTCACTAAAAGGGTCGAGTCAGGAGAAAAGCAGATAGAGGACAACGACAATAAAGTAGATACCTACAACTCGAGGGTCGATCAGATCCCAGGAGCACCCCCGATCTTGAAAGGTCTGGATTCGAAGAAGTTTGTACAGAAACCGTTCCCATCGAGTGCATCCCCGAAGCCCATTTCGAAGAAGTTCAGGATGCCTGACATCCCAAAATACAACGGGACCACCGATCCTAACGAGCAGATCACCACATACACTTGTGGTATTAAGGGGAACAATTTAAAGGACGACGATATCGAGTCTGTCTTATTAAAGAAATTTGGGGAAACTTTATCAAAAGAGCTATGATGTGGTATCATAACCTCCCCCCTAACTCTATTGATTCGTTTGCCATGTTGGCAGACTCATTTATAAAGGCCCATGCTGGTGCCATAAAAGTTGTTACAAGGTAGTCCGATGTTTTCAAAATCAAACAAAGAGAGAACGAGATGCTGAGGGAGCTCGTATACCATTTCCAGATGGAGAGAATGGATTTACCACATGTCTCCGATGATTGGGATGTGCAAGCCTTCACCGAGGGACTGAATGAACGAAGCTCAATAGATTCGAGGCAGCTGAAGCAAAACCTGATTGAGTATCCCGCCATAACTTGGGCGGATGTGCACAACAGGTGCCAGTCAAAAATCAGGGTCGAGGACGACCAATTAGGAGCCCCCTCGGGCTCAGTGTATCCAAGCAGGCCACTAGCAAAGGAATCAAGAAATGCAGAAAGAGAGCCAAGACCAAACAAGGAAAGGTATCAGGCGTACATTGAAGATCGCAGAAATACTTCAAGGCGTAACATACCTCGAAATGATTGAAGAGAGGATCGAGGCCAAAGTTCCCGAGGACTCATGAGAAAAATTGGGTTCGACAAGAACTCGGAACCGTTGGAGGCACCTCGATTGTCAGATTACAACTTCAACATCGATGCCTCAGACATCGTATCAGCCATCGGCAAGATCAGAGATACTAGGTGGCCCAAGCCCATACAGTCAGATCCTTCCCAGAGAAACCCCAACTTAATGTGCAAGTACCGTGGAACTCATGGTCATAGGAACGAGGACTGCATACAGCTTCGAGAGGAGGTAGCCCAATTGTTCAACGATGGGCACCTTCGAGAGTTCCTCAGCGACCCGGACAAGAACCATTTTTGAGAGAGAGATGCAAACATGAAGAATGACCCAGAAGAGCCTCAACATGTCATTCACATGATCACCGGAGGAGTCGACGTCCCACAGGGACCCATATTCAAATGAACAAAAGTATCCATCATAAAGGAGAAGCAATCTTAGGACTACATTCCCGAGGACGCCCTCATATTTAGCGAGGAAGACATCGAGGCCTTATCTCGGCCTCTGTAACAACCCAGTTGTTCGTTTTGAAAGTGAGCTCCCGATTCCCAAATAACTGCTTCTCCCATGTCTATTTCTGCTATTAGAACTTGTCGGAACGTTGAGGGGTGAAATTCGGAGTTATTTTGGACACATAGTCCATAAATGTGGAATTTAGCTTTAGAAATCGGGTCGTAGCTAGAACTGTGTGAAGACGGGTCCGGAATGGAATTTTGTTAGCTCCGTTGGGTGATTTCGGGGTTCTGAGCATGTTCGGAATATATTTTCGAGGTCTGTTGTAGATTTAGGCTTGAATTGGCGAAAGTTAGAATTTCGGCGATTTCGGCCGATAGGTAAAATTTTGATATCGGGATTGGAATGGAATTCCGAAAGTGGAAGAAGGTCTGTAATGTCATTTATGACCTGTGTGCAAAATTTGAGGTCATTTGGATGAGTTTAGACGTGATTCGGCATCGAATGTGGATTTTAGAAATTTCAAATGTATTTAGGCCTGAATCTATGCATAATTCATGACTTTGAGGTTACAAGATGTGTTTTTAAGACTCGAACAAGTTTGAATGAGGTATTAGGGTTTGTTGGTAGTTTTGGTCGAGGTCCAGGAGGCCTCAGGTGTGTTTCGGGTGCCCAAACGAGCATATTTTGGCCTAAGTCTTTTGCTGGTTTTTGCAGGTTTTACACCAGCAGATGTTTGTTCACTGCGGTCGCGTGAGTAAGTCTGTGATCGCGTAGTGTTAGGTTGAGGTTGTCAGGAAATTGTACTTTGCGATCGCACAAGTCCAACCGCGATCGCATTGTGTTGGTCAGTTAGTCTCCGCGATCGCACGCCAGGGATCGCGATCGCATAGGATATTTCAGGCCTGGGGAAGATTTGTTATTTTTCTCTACGCGGTCGCATGAAGCCAACCGCGATCGCGTAGCTTTGAGTCGTAAAGGTCTGCGATCGTAGGACCAGTGTCGCGTTCGCATTGAAGAAAAATTAGGCGCGTGGAGGATAACCCTTCGCGATCGCGACAATATGTTTGCGATCGCATAGAACAATGCCTGGGCAGAATATTAAAAACCCCAATTTGAGAGTTTAAGCCTATTTTCATATTTTCGAATTTGAGAGCTCGGGAGGGGCGATGTTTGAAGACTTTTGCACCTGGGTAACTTGGGTAAGTGATTTCTATCCATGTTAGATCAAATTCCATGATTCCAATCTTAAATCCAACCTTTAATTCCGAAAATTTTGGGTAGAAAATGGGAAAAATGGGATGAACTTCATAGACTGAATGATTGAGTTTTAATTGGGTGTTTGACCTTCGATTTGCGATATTCTTATATGGTTAGACTCGTGAGTGAATGAGTTTCCGGAAAATATAATTTTTATCCGATTTCGAGACGTGGGCCCAGAGGACTTATTGGGCGAATTTCCTAATTTCGCGTATTAGCTTCGAATTAATTAGCTATTTTGATTCCTTAAAGTGTTATTTACATTATGCAATCGAATTTTTTAGATTTGGGCCACCTGGAGTCGGATACTCGTGGCAAGAGCGTGATTTTGGGTTGAGTAGCGCAGTCGAGGTAAGTGGCTTGCCTAACTCTGTGTTGGGGACTTCCCCTTAGGTTGTTTTGATACTGCATTTTCTATATGGGATCCGTGTACGTGAGGTGACGAGTGCGTATACGGGTCATTGTTGTTAAAACTTCACTCTTTCCTTTCATAACGTAAATCATGTACTCCTACTTCATTGTCTTTCTGCCTTAACTGTGTAGTGTAGCTTAGGAATGAACATGTCTACCTGCTTTAATTGAGTTACTCCTAATTGCTACTATTTGTACCATGTTTAGGTATTTTTATCCGTATTTGCGTGTGATTTTCTTCTAAACTATTCAATTACACTGTATCCGGTATATTGATTGCATTGCATATTTAAATTGGGACTACGGACTAGATTCCGGGAGCTTTCCCCCTGTACTGCATTGCATATTTAGATTGGGACTACGGACTAGCTTTCGGGAGCTTTCCCCCTGTACTGCATCGCATATTTATATTGGGACTATAGACTAAATTCCGGGAGCTTTCCCCCTGTACTGCATTGCATATTCATTATTGAGATATATGTTGTGTTGAGCCGAGGGCTCTCTTTTGCTATTCTTTATAGTTTACTGTTTTTATTGTTTTGCTTTAGCTCATTACCTATCTCTGCTTAGATTTTTAACTGTTTTTACTATAAACATCCAGTAGAACCTCAACCTGTCCTTCGGCTAGGAGTGTTTCAGCAGCTGTCGGGAGACCGCGAGGTAATTCTGCCGTGTCCGCTGAATCTAACAAGTCCCCCTCTACTCTAGTATAGACTTAGAAGACTTATATACATCTTCCTTATTCAGTTGTATACATCTTCCGGACGTACTAATGATCACGCACCCGAGCTGCCAGAGGTAGGGGCCGGGGCAGAGGACGAGCACGCGATGCATCCCGAGCACCAGCTAGAGAAAAGGCAGAGGATCCCCCAGCAGCCACAGTTGGAGGGGCACAGAAGGTCCCTACTATTACCCCAGCCCTCTAGGATACGTTGGCTCAGTTCTTGAGTGCTTTCAGTACTCTATCTCAGGCGGGACTACTTCCGATAGCTCCAGCTACATCCAAGGCCGGGGGAGGGACACAGACTCCCGCAGCCCGTACTCCCGAGCAGAGAGTTCATATTGGGCAGGTTCCAGAGTATATTTCTATGCCTCCAGCAGCTCCAGCCCAGCATGAGGCTAGGGTTGCTGCTTCTGAGGCATAGAAACTCCGTCTTGAGAGGTACAAGAAATACCACCCACCTGAGTTATTCAGATGGCGCCCTGGGTTTTCTTTAGGAGTGTCATCGCATTGTCCGCACTATGGATATTATGGAGACGAGTGGGGTTTTTTTCACCGCCTTCCAGTTGAGGGGTGCATCTTATCAGTGGTGGCGTGCTTTTGAGCTGAGTAGTCCGTTCGAGGCATCTTCACTTACTTGGGCTTAGTTCTCTGAGATGTTCTTACTTGAGTTTGTCCCTTAGAGCCTCAGGGATGCTTGGCGTGCAGAGTTTGAGCAGCTACGCCAGGGCACCATGACTGTGTCAGAGTATGCAGTCCGTTTCAGTGATTTGGCTCGTCATGCACCAGCTTTGGTTGTCACTGTCAGAGAGAGGGTTCGTCGCTTTATTGAGGGACTCCACCCCAGTATTCGGACCAGCATGGCCAGAGAGATGGAGATAGATATTACTTACTAGAAAGCCGTGAGTATTTCCCGGAGGATAGAGAGTATGTTAGCCCGGGATAGGGAGGAGAGAGAGGCCAAGAGGCCTCGAGAGACTGGTCACTTTTCAGGAGTTCGTGCATCGGTAGCACGGTATGGTAGGGGTTTTGTGAGTCGCCCCATTCATTCAGCTCTTCTAGCAGCCAATGGCATTCCAACTCCTCCTAGACCTCAGGAGCCTTATTATGCACCACCAGTGTCTCATGTACCTCCTGCTCGAGGTGCTATCACTGGCCAGTCCAGCAGGTCAGTTCAGAGTCACAGCAACCGCCCCGTCCTTCGAGGGGTTATTTTGGGTGTGGTGACCCTCGCCATGTGATCAGAGATTGCCTCAGAGCTAGGAGGGGTTCACCATCTCAGTCTTATCAGGCCCCACGTGCTCCACCGGGTCCTCCAGTTATTCTCCTAGCCCTAGATGCTACCCCACCTTCTCAGACAACTCGAGGTGGTGGTCGGGGAGGTCGAGGAGGTCGAGGTCGCCCTAGAGGGGGAGGCCAGGCCAGATATTATGCTCTTCCAGCCCATTCAGAGGCCACTGCTTCAGATTCGGTCATCATATGTATATTCCCTGTTTGTCATAGGGATGCATTCGTGCTATTTGATCCAAGTTCTATGTAATCATATGTATCTTCTTACTTTGCTTCACATTTGAGGATATCTCAGGATTCTTTGAGTTTCCCCGTATATGTCTCTAATCCCGTGAGAGATTCTCTTGTTGTGGATCGCATATATCGGTCGTGTCTGATAGTTATCAGTGGTTTTGAGACCAGGGATGATCTGCTACTTCTCAGCATGGTAGATTTTGATGTTATATTGGGCATGGACTGGCTGTCTCCCTAATATGTTATTCTTGATTATCACGCCAAGACCGTGACGCTGGCTATGCCAAGATTACCGAGGTTAAAATGGAGAGGTTCCTTAGAGTATACTCCCCGCAGAGTCATTTCTTTTCTTAAGGCTCAGTGGATGGTTGAAAATGGGTGTGATGCGTATTTGGCTTATGTGAGAGATGTTAGTGCTGAGACCCCTACAGTTGAGTCAGTCCCATTTGTGAGGGACTATCATGATGTATTTCTAGCCGATCTTCCAGGTATGCCGCCCGACAGAGATATTGATTTCGGCATTGGCTCAGCCTATTTTCATTCCTCCATATCGCATGGCTCCTCCTGAGTTGAAGGAGTTGAAGGAGCAGTTGCAGGAGTTTCTTGATAAAGGTTTCATCAGGCCTAGTGTATCACCTTGGGGTGCTCCGGTACTATTTGTGAAGAAAAAGGATGGTTTGATGCGTATGTGTATTGACTACCGACAGCTGAATAAGGTGACAGTGAAGAACAGATACCCATTGCCTCGAATTGATGATCTATTTGACCAGTTACAAGGTGTTAGGGTGTTCTCCAAGATTGATCTGCATTCGGGCTATCATCAGTTGAAGATTCGGGAGCTAGATATCTCGAAGATTGGCTTCAGGACCAGATATGGCCACTATGAGTTCCTTGTTATGTCATTTGGGTTGACCAATACCCCAACAGCCTTTATGCACCTGATGCCCAACGAATTTAGGCCTTATCTTGATACTTTAGTCATCGTGTTCATTGATGACATTTTGGTATATTCTCGGTCCCAGGAGGACCATGAGCAGCACTTGAGGATCGTACTTCAGAACTTGAGGGAGAAGAAATTGTATGCCAAATTTTCTAAGTGTGAATTTTGTCTTGATTCTGTGGCATTCCTAGGCCATGTGGTGTCTTCTGATGGGATCAAGGTATAATCCAAAGAAGGTAGAGGCGGTGCAGAGTTGGCCTAGATCGTCTTCAGCTACTGAGATCCGCAGTTTCCTTGGTTTGGCTGGGTATTATCGTCATTTTTTGGAGGGATTTTCATCCATTTCAGCACCCATGACCAGACTGACCCAGAAGGGTGCCCCTTTCATATGGACTGAGGAGTACGAGGAGAGCTTTCATAATCTCAAGACAGCCCTGACTACAACTCTTGTGTTGGTATTGCCTACAGGTTTCGGGTCCTATACAGTTTATTGTGATGCTTCGAGGATTGGTCTGGGAGCAGTGTTGATGCAGGACGGTAGGGTGATCGCCTACGCGTCCAGACAGTTGAAGGTTCATGAGAAAAACTATCCAGTTCATGATCTTGAGTTGGCAACAATTGTTCACGCCCTGAAGATATGGCGTCATTATTTATATGGTGTTCCCTGTGAGATATTCACGGATCACCGGAGTTTGCAGCACAAATTCAGGCAGAAGTACCTCAATTTGCGCCAGCGTAGGTGGTTGAAGTTACTCAAGGATTATGACGTCACTATACTATACCACCCGGGGAAGGCCAATGTGGTGGCCGACACCTTGAGTCACCGGGAGGAGAGTTTGGGGAGTTTGGCATATCTTCATGCAGTTGAGAGGCCTCTAGCCTTGGATGTTCAGTCCTTAGCCAGTCAGCTTGCGAGGTTGAATCTTTCTAAGCCTTGTCGGGTATTAGCTTGTGTTGTTGCTCGATTTTCTCTTTATGACTGCATCAGAGAGCGCCAGTATGATGACCCCCACCTTCTGGTTCTTTAGGATAGAGTCCGGCAGGGTGATGCCAGGGATGTGACCATTGGTGATGATGTTGTGATGAGGATGCAGGGTCGTATTTGTGTGCCCAATGTAGATAGGCTTCGGGAGTTGATTCTTTAGGAGGCCCACAACTCGCGGTATTCCATCTATCCGAGTATCGCGAAGATGTACCAGGATCAGAGACAACACTATTGGTGGCGAAGAATGAAGAAGGATATAGTGGAGTTTGTAGCCAAGTGTCTCAACTCTCAGAAAGTCAAATGTGAGTATCAGAGACTCGGAGGGTTACTTCAGCAGATCGAGCTTCCGGAGTGGAAGTGGGAGCGGATCACCATGGATTTTGTGGTTGGACTTCCTCGGACTTTGAAGAAGTATGATGCTATTTGGGTGATTGTGGATCGACTGACCAAATCAGCCCATTTCATTCCAGTGTTGACTACATATTCATCCGAGAGGTTGGCTGAGATTTATATCAGAGAGATTGTTCACCTCCACGGTATTCCAGTATCTATCATTTCAGACAAAGGTACACAGTTCACTTCACGATTCTGGAGAGCCGTTCAACAGGAGTTAGGCACCAGGGTGGCGTTGAGTACAACCTTTCACCCTCAGACGGACAGGCAGTCCGAGCACACGATTCAGATTCTCGAGGATATGCTCCGTGCCTGTGTGATGGATTTTGGAGGATCATGGGATCGATACTTGGCTCTTGCAGAGTTTGATTATAATAACATCTACCAGTCCAGCATTCAGATGGTGCCATATGAGGCTTTGTATGGCAGGCGATGCACGTCTCCAGTGGGACGGTTTGAGCCGGGCGAGGCCCGATTGTTGGGTACAGACTTGGTTCAGGATGCCCTGGACAAGGTGAAGGTGATTCAGGAGAGACTTCGCACAGCTCAATCCAGGAAGAAGAGTTATGCGATCCGGAAGGTTCGTGACTTGGCATTTTTGGCTGGTGATGGGGTTTTGCTTCGGGTATCGCCTATGAAGGGCGTCATGAGATTCAGGAAGAAGGTTAAGCTGAGTCCGAGGTTCATTGGCCCTTTTGAGGTACTACAGCGGGTTGGGGAGGTTGATTATGAGTTAGCCCTGCCTCCCAACCTGACAGGAGTCCATCCGGTATTCCACGTTTCTATGCTTCGGAAGTATCACGGATCCGACTTATTTTTGGATTTCATCTCAATCCAGTTGGACAAGGATCTATCATATGTTGAGGAGCATGTAGCTATATTGGACAGGTAGGTCTGAAAGCTCAGGTCGAAGAATATTGCCTCAGTCAAGGTTTAGTGGAAGGGTCATCTGGTCGAGGAGGCGACTTGGGAGACCGAATAGGATATGCGGAGTCAGTACCCTTATCTTTTCACAGCTTCAGGTTTGTTTCTATACTCGTTCGAGGACGAACGATTTTCTTAAGAGGGTGAGAATGTAATGACCCGGTCGGTCATTTTGAAACTGAGCGCCCCGATTCCCTAATAAATGCTTCTCCCATGTCTATTTATGCTATTAGAACTTGTCGGAACGTTGAGGGGTGAAATTCGGAGTGATTTTGGACACATAGTCCATAAATGTGGAACTTAGCTTTAGAAATTGGGTTGTAGCTAGAAATGTGTAAAGACGGGTCCGGAATGGAATTTTGTCGACTCCATTAGCTCTGTTGGGTGATTTCTGGGTTAGGAATGTATTTTCGAGGTCTGTTGTAGATTTAGGCTTGAATTGGCGAAAGTTAGAATTTCGGCGATTTCGGCCGATAGGTGAAATTTTGATATCGGGCTCGGAATAGAATTTCGAAAGTGGAAGCAGGTCCGTAATGTCATTTATGACTTGTGTGCAAAATTTGGGGTCATTCGAATGAGTTTAGACGTGATTCGGCATCGAATGTGGATTTTAGAAATTTCATATGTTTGTAGGCTTGAATCTATGCATAATTCATGAATTTGAGGTTACGAGATGTGTTTTTAAGACTCGAACAAGTTTGAATGAGGTATTAGGGTTGGTTGGTAATTTTGGTTGAGGTCCCGGGGGCCTCGGGTGTGTTTCGAGTGCCCAAACGGGCATATTTTGGCCTAAGTCTTTTGCTGATTTTACAGCAGCATATGTTTGTTAAATGCGATCACGTGAGTAAGTTCGCGATCGCGTAGTGTTAGGTTGAGGTTGTCAGGAAATTGTACTTCGCGATCGCACAAGTCCAACCGCGATCGCATTGTGTTGGTCAGTTAGTCTCCGTGATCGCACGCCAGGGATCACGATCGCATAGGATATTTCAAGCCTGGGGAAGATTTGTTATTTTGCTCTATGCGGTCGCGTGAAGCCAACCGCGATCGCGTAGCTTTGAGTCGTAAAGGTCCACGATCGCAGGCCCAGTGTCGCGTTCGCATTGAAGAAAAATTAGGCGCGTGGAGGATAACCCTTCGCGATCGCGACAGTATGTCTGCGATCGCATAGAACAATGCCTGGGCAGAATATTAAAAACCCCAATTCGAGGGTTTAAGCCTATTTTCATATTTTCGAATTTGAGAGATCGGAAGGGGCGATATTTGAAGACTTTTGCACCTGGGCAACTTGGGTAAGTTATTTCTATCCATCTTAGATCAAATTCCATGATTCCAATCTTAAATCCAACCTTTAATTCCGAAAATTTTGGGTAGAAAATGGGATGAACTTCATAGACCGAATTATTGAGTTTTGATTGGGTGTTTGACCTCCGATTTACGAGATTCTTATATGGTTAGGCTTGTGAGTGAATGGGTGTTCGGAAAATATAATTTTTACCCGATTCCGAGATGTGGGCACAAGGGACGTTTTGGGCGAATTTCCTAATTTCGCGTATTAGCTTCGAATTAATTAGCTATTTTGATTCCTTAAAGTGTTATTTACATTATGCAATCAAATTGATTAGATTTGGGCCACCCGGAGTCGGATACTCGTGGCATGAGCGTGATTTTGGGTTGAGTAGCGCAATCGAGGTAAGTGGCTTGCCTAACTCTGTGTTGGGGACTTCCCCTTAGGTTGTTTTGATACTGCATTTGCTATATGGGATCCGTGTACGTGAGATGACGAGTGCGTACATGGGTCATTGTTGCTAAAACATCACTCTTTCCTTTCATAACGTAAATCATTTACTCCTATTTCATTGTCTTCCTGCCTTAACTGTGTAGTGTAGCTTAGGAATGAACATGTCTACCTGCTTTACTTGAGTTACTCCTAATTGCTACTATTTGTACCATGTTTAGGTAGTTTT
This sequence comes from Nicotiana undulata, assembly GCA_005239495.1. Taxonomy (NCBI): domain Eukaryota; kingdom Viridiplantae; phylum Streptophyta; class Magnoliopsida; order Solanales; family Solanaceae; genus Nicotiana; species Nicotiana undulata. The sequence goes on from ML262784.1 coordinate 118,982, forward strand.
ATCCGTATTTGCGTGTGATTTTCTTCTAAACTGTTCAAATACACTATATCTCGTATATTGATTGCATTGCATATTTAAATAGGGACTACAGACTAGATTCTGGTAGCTTTCCCCATGTACTGCATTGCATATTTAAATTAGGACTACAGACTAGATTCCGGGAGCTTTTCCCCTGTACTGCATCGCATATTTAAATTGGTACTACGGACTAGATTCTGGGAGCTTTCCCCCTGTACTGCATTGCATATTCATTATTGAGATATATGTTGTGTTGAGCCGGGGGCTCTCTTTTGCTATTCTTTACAGTTTACCATTTTTATTGTTTTGGTTTAGCTCATTACCTATCTCTACTTAGATTTTTAACTATTTTTACGATAAACATCCAGTAGAGCCTCAACCTGACCTCGTCACTACCTGACTGGGGTTAGGCTTGGCACTTACTGAGTACCAATTGTGGTGTACTCATGCCCTTTCCTGTGCATTTTTTTTCCATGTGCAGATCCAGTTACCAGTACACAGTCCTTCGGCTAGGAGTGTTTTAGCAGCTGTCGGGAGACCGCGAGGTAATTCTGCCGCATCCGCAGAATCCCACGAGTCCCCTTCTACTCTAGTACAGACTTAGAAGACTTATATACATCTTCCTTATTCAGTTGTATAGAGCTACAGTAGTACAGAGCTTGTGATTATGGTGACGTTCTGGGTTTTGGGAAGTGAAAAATGTAAATGTCGAGCGGCTGAGTTATATATTTTATCTTCTTCCTTTTCTATTTTATTGTTATATTGCTTTACTTTCCACATGTTTAGGCTTACCTATTTGTAGAGACTAGGTGCCGTCACGAGATCGTTCAGAGGGAAATTCGGGTCGTGACAGCCTCATAATGATGCATTGGTAATTTCTATCCTTTTATTAAAATTCAATTTAAATGTGTGCTCGTGGATCCAAGTAGTTCGGCCAATATAATCAGGTTGAGGGTCATGGAGCATCTCTGGCTGCTCGACCAAGTCATACCCGCTTCTCGAGTCCTGAATGGATTCAACATGGCGAGTGAAACAACGAAGGGGGAAATCATCCTCCCAGTCAACGTGGCCGGAACCATACAGAACACCAAGTTTCATGTCATCGAAGGTGACATGAGGTATAATGCTCTACCTGGAAGGTCGTGGATCCATAGTATGAGGGCAGTGCCGTCAACTCTTCATCAAATGATGAAGTTCCCTACAAAGGATGGAGTGAAATCAGTATATGGAGAGCAACATGCAGCTAAGGAGATGTTCGCTGTGGACGACTTTGCACCAGTGTCAACTCTATCTACCACGAAGAAGTCAAAGGACGAACATGTAGCCAAATAGCAATCACAGCCCGTACCCTCGGCAGAGCCTGAGGTACAGCAACCCGATGAACAGGTGGTCTAGGAAGGAGAAGAAGACTCCCTCACCCCTCGAGCCTTCGTTGCCTCCGAGGAATCAGATGCAATAAAGTCCATAGTCGAAGAGCTCGAGCAGGTCATATTGATAGAGCATCTTCCAGAACGAAAGGTATACCTGGGAACGGGGTTAAACCCCGAACTCAGGAAAAAAACTCATTCAATTTCTTATTAATAACATTGATTGCTTTTCTTGGTCCCATATAGATATGACAGGGATCCCGCCAGAGATAATCACCCATCGACTAAGTGTCGACCCCAGGTTCAAACCGGTAAAGAAAAAAAGGAGACCTCAGTCCGAGGTAAAGCAGGCATTCATCAAAGATGAGGTAACCAAACTTCTCAAAATAGGATCCATTAGGGAAGTAAAATACCGTGAATGGCTAGCTAACATAGTGGTATTCCCTAAAAAGGGAAACAAACTTAGAATGTGTGTAGATTATAAATATTTGAAAAAAGCATGCCCTAAATATTCTTTCCCACTACCTAACATCGGCCAATTGATCGACTCCACGGCTGGCCACGGGATCCTTACTTTTCTTAATGCCTACTTCGGGTACAATAAAATTCAAATGAACCCGGAGGGCCAGTAAAAGACTTTGTTTATCACGAAGTATGGTACATATTGCTATTATGTAATGCCTTTCGGGATAAAATAGCAGGAGCTACATATCAACGCCTAGTTAATAAGATGTTCGAACACCAAATAGGCAAATCCATGGAGGTTTATATTGATGACATGCTAGTTAAGTCCCTGTGTGCAAAGGACCATTTGACTCATTTGCAGGCGACTTTCGATATCCTAAGAAAGTACAACATGAAACTCAACCCCGAGAAGTGCGCTTTTGGAGTCGACTTGGGCAAAGTCGTGCAGCGGCTGACCGGGCGAATAGCAGCCTTAGGCCGATTTATCTCGAGGTCATCGGATCGGAGTCATCATTTCTTCTCCTTACTCAAGAAGAGGAACAACTTTGAATGGACTCCAGAATGCCAACAGGCCTTGGAAGAATTAAAATGGTATCTCTCGAGCCCACTTTTGCTCCATACTTCGAAGGAGGATGAAACACTATATTTATATTTGGCCGTGTCCGAGGTAGTGGTAAGTGGCATATTGGTTTGATAAGAACAAGGTACACAATTCCCTGTCTATTACGTAAGTCGGACCCTAGGAGATGCCGAAACCAGGTATCCGCACTTAGAAAAATTAGCTCTTGCATTTGCAAGTGCATCTAGGAAATTTAAACCATACTTTCAATGTCATCCTATATGTGTTTTAACTACATATCCACTTCGAAACATTTTGCATAAGCCCGAATTATCGGGCCGGTTGGCCAAATGGGCCATCGAACTCGGAGGGTATGATATCGAGTATCAACCCCGAACAGCTATCAAGTCTCAAATTTGGGCTGACTTCGTGGCCGATTTTACGCCTTCCCTCGCGCCCGAAGTAGAGAAATAACTCTTGTTAAAAACGGGCACATCATCGAGGGTATGGACCCTCTTCACAGACGGCGACTCAAATGTGAAAGGGTTCGGGCTCGGTATAGTTCTGAAATCGCCTACGGGCGGCATAATTAGACAATCCATAAAAACTTTGAAATTGACTAACAACAAGGCCGAGTATGAGGCAATGATTTCAAGTCTCGAACTAGCCAAAGGCCTAGGAGCAGAGGTCATCGAGGAAAATGTGACTCTCTTTTGGTGATTAACCAAGTAAATGGAAGCTTCGAGGTTCAAGAACATAGGATGCAAAGATACTTAGACAAGCTTCAAGTGAAATTGCATCGCTTCAAAGAGTGGACCCTGGTCCACATAGCTCGAGAACAGAACAGCAAGGCCGATGCACTGGAAAAATTGGGTTCGTCTGTTGAAGAAGATGACATAGTCCCGGGAACTGTCGTACAACTATCAAAGTCGGTGATCGAAGAAGGCCATGCATAAATTAACTCAACGAGTCTAGCATGGGATTGTAGGAACAAGTACATCGACTACTTGAAATATAGGAAGCTCCCCACGGACCTAAAAGAATCGAGGGCCCTTCGAGCCAAAGCATCCCGATTTTCACTCGACGAGAATGGAATATTGTATAGGAGGACCTTCGACGGACCGTTGGCAGTATGTTTGGGACCAGGGGACACTGATTATGTGCTACGAGAAATCCATGAGGGTACTTGTAGCAACCACTCCGGTACCGACTCCTTAGTTCGAAAGGTGATCAGAGCAGGTTATTATTGGGATAACAAGGAAAAGGACACCAAGGAGTTTGTTCAAAGATGTGATAAATGCCAAAAATTTGCACCGATGATACATCAACCCGGTGAACAACTACACTCGGTCCTATCCCCGTGGCCATTCATGAAATAGGGGGTGGGCATCGTCGGCCCCCTACCAACGGTGCCAGGTAAAGCTCGATTTGTCTTATTTATGACTGACTACTTCTCAAAATGGGTAGAAGCGCAGGCCTTTGAAAATATAAGAGAAAAAGAAGTCATAAACTTCATATGGACCACATCATATGCCGATTCGGGATTCCCTCCGAGATAACATGCGACAATGGTAAGCAATTCATCGACAGCAAAGTAACGAAGTTCTTCGAAGATCATAAAATCAAAAGGATCCTATCAATGCCTTATCACCCAAGTAAAAACGGCCAAGCCGAGTCCACCAATAAAACTATCATTCAAAACTTAAAGAAAAGGTTAGATAATGCGAAGGGGAGCTGGAGAGAAGTATTGCCCGAGGTACTATGGGCATATCGAACAACGTCGGAGTCTAGAACGGGAGAGACCCTAGTTGGGAAGGACCGTACCGCGTCCTCGGAGTAGTAGGCAAAGGATCCTACAAGGTTAGCACTATGGAAGGCGAGCAACTACCAATCAATTGGAATATATCGTTGCTCAAACGCTATTATTGCTAAGGTATAACCTTATCCTTTTTCATTTATATTTCATACTAACTTTTTACAAGTGTTCGATTGGATGAATCGAAGCACCCTTCAGCTCGAAGACATTGGGTTTTAAAGCATACGTTGCACTCATTTTCCCTTAGATCGGGTTTTATCCCAAATGGGTTTTACCGACAAGGTTTTTAACGAGGCAACATCTATGTTCTACCTAAGGAAAATTCAATAAGTATTCAAGGCCTCTTTTTCAATCAACCTCGAATATTGGGGGGCATCACCCTCGGAGGTTTCTTTTTCAAAGAAAACAAGTTATGCCGAAGAGGACCTCGACAGGAGAATGTTGTAATGGGACAAACGGTCAAATGAACCATGTCCAAATAGAATAGTCGATCCCCCGATGGCAAAAACATGTACGCAAGAAGCATTCTTATTATGTCAAAACACTTTGTGCCTCAAAGAAGTCTACTATTTTCACATTTAACGGCTCAAGGACCAAATATACTCGAACACTCGGTCATCGACAGTCAACAGATCGAGCCATCCAAAACTCGGTCATATAAGACCTCGAGGAGGCAAACTCGAACTCATAAGACCTCAATAAGGTAAACTCAAACTTATAAGACCTCAATGAGGCATAAACGAACTTATAAGACCTCAATGAGGCATACACGAACTTATAAGACCTCAATGAGGCATACACGAACTTATAAGACCTTAAAAAGGCATTCCCTCGATATTAAGGCCACGACCATCTCACTCAAGAACTAAAGAGTACGGACATATGAAAAGGCTACGACCAAAATAATGCGGCTCAGAGACGTCCGACTTCCGCCATAAAACTAAAAGGCCTTCAAATACTTCAAAAAAACTGGTTAAATCAGGCCACCCTCGGCATAAGCAAAGGGGATTCGATAAAATCAACCCGGAACAATGTGAAGGGTTCGAAAACTTCAGCCTTCGAGAAAACCCCAAGGGGTATTCAACTATCATTGCACATCGACTTACAAATGAGGTTCCAAACAAATCAAACCGTCGAAAATTTGAACGAATATAAAAACATGCCAAGGCATAACAAAATTCTTACAAGTTTTTAGCAAGAAAGGGGGAAAATTATAGCCATCTTTGAGGTCTAGAGCCTAAGGGTCGATTTGTAAGATCCTAAGGGTCGATATGTAAGAGCCTAAGCGCCAACCTAAAGAGACTAAGGGCCAACCGAAAACTGCCTAAGGGCCGATGTTTTAAATCTTAAGGGTCGATACTTAAAGAACTTCAAGACCGAAGCTCACCATGCTCGATACCTTACGTAGTTCGGACTCGAAAATCATGAGCTACAGCTTAGCTCGAAGACCGGACCCTAAGTGGTCACCTATTATCGATCATTGATCAAACACAAAACCTAAGGGTTTTATATTCTAAGTCCAATACATCGGACTGATCGTCAACAACATCAAATCTCAAAAGTAAAGGCAAGTCAAAAATTAACAAAAGAAAGATGAAACAAAAGATTCTGTTATATTCAAATGGTGTTCATAAAAGCAAATTTACAAAGCTCCCACACGGAGCCCTTACACAAAAATAAGGAAAATGAAAGAAGCCTAGCCTACGGTTGTGGTCACCCGACCGGCGGTAGTTTCCTCAGGAGATGCATCTTCGATGGCCTGGCCTTCAGCAGCCTAATCTTCGGTGGCCTCTTCCCCCTCGGGGACTTCGTCTTCGTCTTCACCACTCTCCGAGCCACTAGCAGAATCCTCATCGGAAGTGAGTAGTGCAGCCGATTTTTCTTCTAAGGCCTTCACTTTCTCGATCTCGGTAGAAAGATCAAAACCTTTGGCATGCACATCCTCGAGAGCCTACCTTCGAGATTCCAATCGAGCATGGTCTAGGGCACGAGTTATCTTGAGCTCGGCTTTAGCAGATACCTTCCTAGCCCGAGCATTGGTAGCAGCAGCGTCAGTCCGATACGAAGACATGAGTGCATCAACTTCGGACTTGACTTTGGATAACTCAGCGGCCGATTCAGCATGAAGCTCCTTATAATTACGGCCTCCTCTTTTGCACCCAGAAGTTGGTGCTCAGCCGAGGTCAGCTTTTCCCGAAGAGTATCCTTCTTGGAATCCAGACCATCCATGCGTTGCTTCAACCCGAGGGTTTCAACATCCTTAACTATAAGCTCCTCCCGAAGCTGTCCCACCAGATCATCCTTTTTCTTAAGCTGCAAAAATCAAGTGCAGTGTTAGACACCAAAATCAAGTAAACATAAAATAAACCCACGAAGGCTATATTACCTGCTCAACGAACCCGTCCCTCTCTTGGGACGCCTTCTTTGAACAGGCTCGAAGGTCGTTAAGTTCCCCCTCTTTTCTGACATGGAGGGCCTTGAGGTCATCGTATTCCAGCATGAGCTTCCTAAGTTCATCTTCGCATCGGGAAAGCTCAGCCCGAGACTTGGAGAAAGCCTGATCGTAGAGCATCACAGCCTGGTCACGAAGAAAGGAAGTTAGAAAGGCACAAATCAAATCCCAAATATAGTTGATAAAAGACAAAGTATACCTGCTTTCGAAGCTTATTAGTCTCTTCGAAGATAAACGATGCGTCGAGGTCGGGGCCCTCCTCAATATCGATAAGGCATTCTTCGAAGATATCATTCTCCCCGCGGGACGCCCCCGCTTCAGGAGTCTTCATGTCCTGGGCATCCCGTATCTGCCCTTCAGAAAAGGATGGGCCTTGTGGAGAGTCACCCACGTCGATCACCCCGAGTGGATCAATCAGGGCTTTCTCCTTCCTTCGAGGAGCTTCAGGGTTGGTTTCTTCAGGCTCTTCGACCGAGTACTTTCCAGCACAAGGTATGCTCTAGTTATCAGTCGGCTCGAGGACTTTGCCCAAGCTCCCTCCAAGAGTCCCCTCAACTCGAGGTTGGACCGCATCGGCAGCCTTTAGCACAACAGTCTTCAGCTCAGCGGCCTCTGAAGCATCAGTGCTTCCTCTTCCTTTGATCACTAATAGGCAGCGATCATCCTCTTCGTCCTCGGCACGAAGGCTCTCAGCAGCTTCCGAAGTTAAGGCCACTATATCGGCCTTAGACTTTCGAACTTTGGCCTTTTTTGGTTTCGGGGACTTCGGCGGCGTCTCCTGATTTCTCTTCTTATCCTTTGCAGGTTTTGGGGTATCTACTTCTCCAGGTGGGGTTCGGCCTCATAGAAACGGCTTCTCCAAGGCCTACATAATCACAAAAGTTAACTATGTTATTAAGAGATATTCACTAAGGGATTCAAATACGTCAATGATGAGAACTCACCATGGTTCTTGGCTTCTCATCGGCCTTTGGCAAAGTCACGCCAGGTGCGCTCAACATATGTGGAGGTAGAAGCTAGTTGTCTAACCCAGCCCAGGAAGTCCTTAACCGCACTGGGGTACCACCCCTCATCTACATCATCAGAAGGGATTTAGTCCGAAAGGAAGAGAAAATATGTAATTAATGAAACATGCTCGATGAGTCGACACTTACGCTTCATATTCCATTCCTCGGGGAATGACATCTTTCCATCAAGAATCAGGTCAGAAGTCCTGACTCTAACGAAGCAGCTCATCCACCCTCGGTCTTTATCTTCATCGATGCTAGCAAAGAAAGACTTCGAAGATCGACATTGTAATTTTATCAAGCCACCTCAATAGAGACGAGGGATGTATAGTCTAATTAGATGCTCGGGGGTGAAAGGCATCCCCTCGACCATGTTCCAAAAGTACCTAATCAGGTAAATGATTCGGCAGAAGGAAGGATAGATTTGGACGAGTGTCACCCGATATTGTCGACAAAAATTGAGGATCACTGGATCTCTCGGTGGCAAAGAAGGTTCTACGGGACCTAAGGTGAATGGGTATGTGTACACGCTTAGGAAACCAACTTTGTAAGTGGTTATGTCCTCTTCAGGTGAAGGGATCTCCACTTGTACTGCATCCCCCCAACGACAATCAACCTTCACTTTTTCGGTTTCAGTTATTTGACTAATATATCGAGACATGGGTTTACATCATCCCGCAACTGAGGAAGGTTTTTCGACCTTGAAATCAGAAGATGTTTCACAAGGACCGGGGGTACACTCCTCAATACGAGGAGGTACTACCATTTTGCTCTTAGACGAGCGTGATGATGAAGGGGTTTTATCTTTTTGGGGAACTGTCTTTGAAGTTTTTGCCATGTTTGTTGTGGAATTTCAGAATAAGAAGAAGAAACCGGTTAAGAGATGAACACGAAGAAAGGGTGAATGCAGAGAAAAGTTAATGAAGATTTGAAGATATTGTAGAAAGTAAAAATATAAAAAGTGAAGGACTGGAGTATCTATAAAGGTCATCTAAGCGTGTTGGAGAAGCTAAAAGGGCGGCCAATAGCCGTTATCTATTTATGGTTTTTTTAGAGCTGTGCAGACATGATCTCTGCACAACCTTTCTGTCACACCAGTCGCTGACCTCACATGACTAACATCATGGTGGGGATATCGAACAGTCAAGAACTTAAATCGTTTCTTATCATTTCATTCTAAGAAACGCGGGGACTATCTGTATACGGCCGAAATCGGAGGAGTCCGATTTCGAATTCTCTATTGTATTCTGAGCTCGAGATCATGTTCGAGATGAAGTTCAAGTCCGATATCACAATGTGCACTTCGAGAAAGCACATCGAAGGCCCGTCACGGCCTACCTCGAGGCAGTGCAAAATCGATGATAGTTAAGAAAGAGCGAGAATTTCCCAAGGACATGTGGTTAGGCCAGATAAGATTTGTAAGAGACGGTACAAATCTTTACTGGGTCGTTATACAGCTGTACCAATAGTATTCTTTGTCATAATTAAAAATGTACCATATTAGGATTTTTCGCTCCTATATAAAGGGGGGCCCAATCATTTTGTAAGATATATCATGCACTGCAATAGAACATTCTACTCTGCCTTTTTCTCGTTTAACGTGCTCTTCAATTATTACTCAACTTTTTGTATCTTCATTTATTGTTCATACTTTATTGCTTCTAAACCGACCTCGAGACCCCGAGGCTATTAAGCTTGAGCCCCCCGCTCCTTTGGCAAAACTGGTTTGGTTATCACATTCTTCTTACTTACACTTATCATTTCTTGATTATTAACTAGTATTAGAATAAATCACATATTTTTAGAACCAAAAATCAAATATAATTGTTAAAATCATTTTCGAGGTAAACATATAGAACTCTTTCTACTTGTATTTGTTTTTTAGTTACTTGGTCTAAATGTAGTTAAACATTTAATGCATTGGATTTTCTTAAATTATAACGTAATACTTATTAAAGATAATAGAATGTTGAATAGTAGAATAGTCACTCAAACTAATTCTTCATCTTTTCAATAATTTTAGCAATATTTTTTAAAGTATCTATTAGATTTTTAAGTATATTAATGCTTAAAAGAGGGTGAATGGGAAATGGAGGGAAAATAAAATATTTGAGTTTCATTTGAGATTTCCTCCTTGCTGAAGGGACATTGTCCCATATTGGAAGAGGAAGAGGTTTTTAATGGGTATATAAGCAATTTCTCTTCTTCTAGCTCTTAAAAAGTTGAGAAGAAGGCAAGCCTCGCGCCGTCGTCGCTCGCTCGCTCGGCTCGGTTTCGGCTTCGGATTTGCTCAAATGATTGATTGATTAATTTTTTGGACCAAATTTATTTATTAATAGTAAATATTAGTAGAAATATTATTAAATATCCGTTTTAATAACAGAATATTAATATAAATCCAATAATATTAATATTAAATCCATTCGTTTTCCATTTTTCTATTCATTATTTTTGTAACAGAAAATTAACTACCATCTTCAATTTTCCTGGTTTATTGTTGAGTTAATAGTCATTTATGTTATGGCATTTATGCTATAGATATTTTGCATAAACAGTCATTCTAAAGAGTTGCACATTTTCAAATTTCAGCCCAACATTGGCTATAAATACAAGTCCACTCTCTCAGATTTTCCATATGATTTTTTGAGTTCTCCTCCTTTCTTCTGCATATTTAACTTCAAATAAAGCAACAGTAAGTGTGATTTGCTACCAAACTTTGTGTTCGCTGAAACACTGGGGTTTGAAATACCACTACACCAGTGTGTAGTTCGTTCTATCCTGGGAGGAAATAATCGATAACCTTGGGTACTAGGAGGGGATTAAATTCCTTAAGGAAACCCTGTGAATTCAGTGGGCTAGGATTAACTTTTATTTTATTTACATTTCTATTTATATGTTATTTTATTTTCTCTAGAATTAGTTTACAAATACAGTTTACTAACAAGCTTAAGGAATTTAATCTTTTATTTTCTGTATTTGTGTTATATTTATTTTTCTGGAGATTAAAACCTTTGTGGTTTTCTGCTCCATTGGAGATTAAAATTTGCGTGATTTTAACGTTTGTTTGTGTCATTATTTAAAGGAAATGACGAATGACAACGGAAACCAAGTTGTTCTGATGGTAACTATCAATGCCTCAACGATCCGAACAACACCGGTAGCATTGGCACCGGCGGAAAAATTCGGAAAATTTTCTGGGATTGATTTCAAGCGCTCGCAGCAAAAGATGTTCTTCTACTTGACTACTTTAAGTCTGCAGAATTTCATCAAGAAAAATGTTCCTGTGTTGCCCGATGAAACTCCAGAGACTGAACGCTTTCTCGTGATTGAGGCATGGAAGCATTCTGATTTTCTGTGCAAGAATTATATTGTTAGTGGACAGGAAGAAGCTTTGTATAACGTTTACAGTGGCGTGGAGACGTCAAAATAACTGTGGATTGCACTTGAAAAGAAATACAAAACTGAAGATGCTGGATTGAAGAAATTCGGTGCCGCTAAATTTTTGGACTACAAAATGCAAGTGATTATTCACGATCTCCTTGCTGAAGGTATAAGTAGAATTAATACTAATGTTTAGTATTAATTTTATTATGTTTATTAACAGAATTTTCATTGAAGGTCTTGTCATCAATGAAGCATTCCAAGTAACAACGATGATTGAGAAGTTGCCTCCGTTGTGGAAGGACTTAAAAAATTATTTGAAACACAAACGCAAGGAGATGTCCCTTGAAGATCTCATTGTTCGTTTGAGAATCGAAGAGGACAACAAAGCTAATGAAAAGAGAGGTCGTGGAAGCAGGCTTCTGGACCGAAAAGCAACCCAAGCAAGAAGCGGTTCAACGGTAATTGCTACAACTGTGGGAAAGATGGATACAAATCTACATATTATCGTGCTCCAAAGAAAGACAAGAAGAAGGGTCAAGCAAACATGGTTGAAAAGCACGAAGATGTTGATGACTTGTGTGCTATGCTTTCTTAATGCAACCTGGTAGGCATCCTAAGGAGTGGTGGATTGATTTTGGAGCCACTTGCCATGTTTGTGTTGTTAGAGAAGCTTTTGCTACATATGCTCCTGTTGGATCCGAAGAGACGCTTTCTATAGGAAATGCTCCAACTGCCAAGATTGAAGGATGTGGGAAGATATTTCTGAAAATGACTTCCGGCAATGTGGTGACTTTGAACAACGTCCTTCATGTTCCCGAGATTAGGAAGAATTTAGTCTCTGTTGGACTTCTTGTTAAGAATGGTTTTAAATGTGTCTTTGTATCCGATAAAGTTGTAATAAGTAAGAACGAAATGTTTGTAGGAAAAGGTTACCTCACTGAGGGCCTTTTCAAGCTGAATGTAATGGTTGTTGAAAATAATAATAAAATTTCAGCTTCGTCTTACTTACTTGAGTCAACTGAATTATGGCATATGCGTTTGGGTCATGTTAATTATAAAACCTTACGGAAAATGATTAATTTGGAAGTATTGCCAAAGTTTGAATGCGACACATCAAAATGTCAAATATGTGTGGAATCTAAGTACGATAAACATCCTTATAAGTCAGTTGAAAGGAGTTCAAATCCTTAAGACTTAATTCACACAGATATTTGCGACATGAAGTCAATACCATCTGGCGGTGGAAAGAAGTATTTCATAACTTTTATTGACGATAGTACTCGATATTGCTATGTTTACTTACTTAATAGTAAAGATGAAGCAATAGACGCATTCAAGCAATACAAAAATGAAGTTGAAACGCAGCTTAACAAGAAAATCAAAATGATAAGAAGTGATAGGGGTGGTGAATATGAATCTCCTTTTGAAGAAACATGTTTAGAATATGGAATTATTCATCAAACAACGTCCCCTTACACACCCCAATCCAATGGGATTGCGGAAAGAAAGAATCGTTCATTAAAGAAGATGATGAATGCATTGTTGATAAGTTCTGGTTTGTAACAGAACTTGTGGGGGGAAGCCGTTCTTACGGCTAACCGAATACTAAATCGAGTACCCCATAGCAAAACACAATCCATTCCATATGAAAAATAGAAAGAAAGGAAGTCCAACTTGAATTATTTTAAAGTGTGGGGGTATTTGGAAAAAGTGCAAGATTCCTAAACCCAAAAGGGTAAAAATAGGACCGAAAACCGTTGATTGTGTTTTCATAGGATATGCGACCAATAGTAAAGCATATCGATTTCTGGTTCATATCAAAAAGTCCAGACATTCATAATAATACGATTTTAGAATCATATAATGTTGAGTTCGTTGAAAACATATATATGAATAAAAAAGAATGTGAGCCGATTGGTGAAGGATCTAAACGACCTCGGGAAGAAACAAAAGAAAGGACATTTAATCAGGAGGATCCAAGACGTAGTAAACATCAAAGAACGTCTACTTCATTTGGACCAGATTTTGTGACTTTCTTATTGGAAAATGAGCCTCAAACATTTAAAGAAGCTATGTCTTCTTCGGAATCATTGTTTTGGAAAGAGGCAGTCAATAGTGAAATAGAATCCATATTGAACAACCATACATGGGAATTGGTTGATCTTCCTCCTGGAAATAAACCGTTGGGTTCTAAATGGATCTTTAAGAGGANAGAAAATGAGCCTCTAACATTTAAAGAAGCTATGTCTTCTTTGAAATCATTATCTTGGAAAGAGACAGTCAATAGTGAAATAGAATCCATAATGAACAACCGTACATGGGAAATTGGTTGATCTTCCTCCTGGAAATAAATTATTGGGTTCTAAATGGATCTTTAAGAGAAAAATGAAAGATGATGGCACTATTGACAAATATAAGGCAAGACTTGTGGTCAAAGGGTATAGACAACGAGAAGATCTTGACTATTTTGATACATACTCTCCAGTTACAAGAATTACGTCCATAAGAACGTTGGTAGCGTTAGCTGCAGTTTATGGTCTTGAAATTCATCAAATGGATATTAAGACGACCTTCTTAAATGGAAAATTGGAGGAAGAAATCTATATGGAACAACCTGAAGGTTTGTGGTTCTAGGAAGAGAAAGAAGGTATGTAAACTTGTTAAGTCCTTTTATGGACTAAAACAAGCACCCAAACAACGGCATGCGAAATTTGACCAAACAATGTTGTCAAATAGTTTTAAGATAAATGAATGTGATAAATGTGTCATTAAAAATGTTCCAAATCACATAGTCATTGTTTGCTTATATATGGATGATATGTTGTTAATGAGTAATGACATTGACAATATAAATGCGACTAAGCGTATGCTAACTGGCAAGTTTGATATGAAAGACTTGGGAGTTGCTGATTTAATTATGGGAATTAAGATCCTTAAGACTTCTCAAGGTCTGGCATTGTCACAATCTCATTATATTAAGACAGTACTTGAACAATTCAAGCACTTGGGCTTTAAAGCTTCAAAGACTTCAATTGACGTAAATCTTGCATTAGCAAAGAACAAAGGCCAAAGCATATCACAATTGGATTATGCTCATGTGTTGGGATGCTTAATGTACATCATAAATTGTACACGACCAGATATAGCTTGTACTATAAGTAAATTGAGTTGATATATGATCAATCCAGGTCAATCTCATTGGATGGCTATGAAATGAGTTTAGGGATATTTAGAACATACACAGGACTTTACTTTGCACTACAGTAAATATCCTGCGGTGATTGAGGGATACTGTGATGCAAAGTGAATCACCGTTTCAACTGATTCTAAGTTCACAAGTGGATATGTATTCATTATTGGTGGAGGAGCGGTATCTTGGAAGTCGTCCAAATAAACTCGTATGGCCCGCTCTACAATTGAGGCAGAGTTCATTGCCTTAGATAAAGCCGGTGAAGAAGCAGAATGGATCCGAAATTTCTTAGAAGCATTCCATTTTGGCCCAAACCATTGGAACTAATATGCATACATTGCGATAGTCAAGCGGCAATTGGAAGGGATGAGAGCGTTATGTATAACGGTAAATCTCGTCATATACGACGAAGACATAAAACCGTTAGGCAATTACTCTCTGGAGGAATTATCACGATTGACTATGTAAAGTCAAGTGATAATGTGTCGGATCCAGTTACAAAAGGCCTAACTAGAGAGGTAGTTGAGAAATCATCAAGGGGAATAGGACTATGGCCGAGAACAAGTCATAGTGGCGGTAACTCTACCTAGAAGACTGGAGATCCCAAGATCTAGGTTCAAGGAGATCAAACAAAGTCATTAATGACGGTTCAACATTGTCAACTAAATTATTTGTTCCATTCTCGTGATGCGACAATGTTCAGTACCAAGGATAAAGCATTAAGACTTTTTAATGATTTCTAAATTTGATACGGGGTATATCAAATGGTGTATCTACGGGGTGACACGTTTAGGAATCACCTATGTAAGTGTGAAGTGTTAGCCGCTTCAAGGAGAATTTTGCAAGGCCAGTTCTCTACGCACTTATGAAACCAGGCGGTGTTCATGGCTGAAACGAACATAACAATGAGAACCAAATACGGTTAAGGGTTATTTGTGTGATAGTTGTTTAGGTATACACCAAAGTTCGACGGTTCAAATATATCAAATCTACCGATTGATCGAGTATATCCAACATAAGTTCACTGCGGAAAGTTCAAAGGGAAACCCACTTATCCAGATGTAATTAATCCTTGCTTGCGAATCACACAGTTTTTCATGCATATTTCCGTGATATAGCCATTCACCATTCATGTGGGGGATTGTTGGGTTTTTAAGTATATTAATGCTTAAAAGAGGATGAATGAGAAATCGAGGAAAAATGAAATATTTGAGTTTCATTTGAAGTTTCCTCCTTGATGAAGAGACATTGTCCCATATTGGAAGAGGAAGAGCTTTTTAATGGGTATATAAGCAATTTCTCTTCTTCTAGCTCTTAAAGAGTTGAGAAGAAGGCAAGCCTCGCGTCGTCGTCATCATCGCTGGGAGGCTCGGCTTCGGCTTCGGATTTGGAGTCGAATTCGAATTCGGTCAAATGTTCGATTGATTGATTAATTTTTTGGACCAAATTTATTTGTTAATAGTAAATATTAATAGAAATACCCGTTTTAATAACAGAATATTAATATTAAATCCAACCGTTTTCCATTTTTCCGTTTTCTGTTTTTGTAAGAGAAAATTAACTACCCTCTTCAATTTTTCCGGTTTATTGTTGAGTAAATAGCCATTTATGTTATGACATTTATGCTATACCCGTTTCGCATAAAGAGCTATTCTGAAGAGTTGCACCTCTTCAAATTTCAGCCCAACAGTGGCTATAAATACAAGTCCATTCTCTCAGATTTTTCATACGATTTTCTGAGTTCTCCTCCTTTCTTATGCATATTTTAACTTCAAAGAAAGCAACATTAAGGGTGATTTGCTACCGAACTTTGTGTTCGCTGAAATACTGGGGTTTGAAGTACCACTATACCATTGTGTAATTCGTTCTATCATCGGAGGAATAATCCATAACGTTGGGTACTAAGAGGGGATTAAATTCCTTAAGAAAATACTGTGTGGGCTCGGATTAACTTTTATTTCATTTACATTTATATTTGTATGTTATTTTATTTTCACCGGAATTAGTTTACAAATACTGTTTACTAACCGTATCAACTTCTGTGATTGGTGAGATATATCTCACTTATTTCATACATTTGATCAAAGAACTATTTTAGTCATATTAATTGATACTTCATTATGAAGTACATAACTTCACTTATTTATCACTTATATGCACATATCTCTACTGTGTGTATATTTTGTTTTATAATTATTTCCAAATTGGTGAGTAATAAGACGTACCTTTCATTTGGAATTAAGAATGTTATCTTGTTTCTAAAGTATCAAACATTACTTTAGTTAGTATAGATTTTTTAAAATACATTAATTTTGTTTAGTATAAAATAAATCAAATTTAATTTTAAGAAAAAAAAACATGATAATAATTGTTTCATGTTTGTTTTCTTTTGCTCTCCTATATTTATTAGCCCTGAAAGTCTTCAAAATATCAACAATCTTATGCTTGTATGTTTGTTGAGTTAATATTAATCCAATGACATTAAAAAGGTTTAACCAATAGGCAGTTGGTTTTACTTTTCATTTTTTCAAGCTGGTATACATATTATACATTATTATACACATATATAACGCATTGGCCGGCTAGTTTTAGTTTAGGTAATTAATTGGGTTCCTATTTAGGTTAATTCTTCTTATTTTATCTTAAACCCATATCTTGTGTTTGAGATGAATGCCCCTTCACTAGTGTAAGTATAAGCGTGGTGAGCAACTAGATTTAGTTTTCTACTTCAACTCAATCAATACCAACATTATTCACCAACAACGTTAGTTGATTTTGTCACAAACTTTCCATCTCCGTACGACTATTAGTGATGTGCAAGATTATTAAAATGATAATAACTTACACTTCCACCTTACGGATGTACCCAAAAGTATTAGGTTGTTGAAACTAATTGAAAGATTGAAACAACAAGCACCATTGGTCTAGCGGTACAATAGTACCTTGCCACTGAACAGACCCGGGTACGATTCCCGGCTGCTGCATACTTAGAAGAATGCTATGACGATAAAATGTGCAGAGTGTGAAAACTTGGGTCTTCACATCGTCTGATTATAGACGTTATAACAGCACATCTGAGCCTCTATTTTTTTCCTTTTTCGCGTCTCTTTCTCTGCCTTTTGATTGGGTAAGGAGTCTTCTTCTATCCACTGACCTTTGTAATTTAAATCGGCGTCAGCTGCCGAAATTTCGTAGACCTAGAATTTTTAGAATACGAGTGCACCACTCCGAAGTAGGAGTGTTCAAATCGAATCGAAAAGTCGCACAAAATCAAAAAATTAAATTAAATCGATTAAAAATTCGACTAGGTTTGGGTTAACTTGGTTTGGTATTGAGTAAAAAAATTCGAACCACCGACATATAAATATATACTTTGTATATATTTTTTTAACACTTTATATTGAATTTTCTTTAAAAAATGTAGAAATATTTGGGATCCTCTCATATGTTAACTTTGAAAGCGTACATTTGACGGAAAATTATTGATAGACGACTAAGAAAATAATTATCATGTGTTACTAACAAAATTTTCACATTATAATATTTTAACAGATCATATGTTTATCAATTTTGTCAATTTGCTAAACATATATTCATTTATCAAAACTTTATCTATAACTTTAACAATGTAAGATTCGAATAATATTCATGTAACAGAAAAAACCGAAAACCCAAAATACCCGACAAAATCAAACAAATCCAATCCGATATAGTTGGTTGTTTTGATTTTGATAAAAATCGAACCAACCCGGTCCATGTTCACCCCCATTCAGAAGTATTAAGTGGGAGTCAATCCCAATTCCTTTGGATAAATAACTCAATATTCAACCAAGTGCACTATACAATCTCTATGAAGCATGGGTACTAACGAATAATATTAAACTATTATTAAAAATACACTGATAAAATACCTAGTTTAACGATTTGTTCACTTGCCCCATAAATTATCCGACAAATCCGCCCTTGCTTCTATCGTGTGCATCCAACACTTTCTTGGGAAGGCATTTTGGCAAACTTGTGGGATCATAAACAAATGGTTCTGTTAATCTCATACTATATTAGAAAAATCAAAAATATAATTATTAAAACGGGAGTAGAAAATTACCAGAATTTTAGTCTCCTAAACAAGAAAGTAAGATGAACACAGAAATATATTAAACTCTTTAAGTTTGTTAGTATTCTATATTCAGAAAATCAGAAGATGTTAGTTTAAGAAAACAAAAATAGAAAAATTCTGAGTCCACAAGTTACTTGTATGTCCTTAAGAAATTTAATCCCCTCAGAGTTGCCCAAGTTTCGGATTGGTTCCTCACAGGATAGAACATAATAACTATTATGTGATAGAGGCACTTCAAATTACAGATTTCGGCTAACTCAAATAGCGAAGCAAATCTCACAAAATGATTACATTTTGCTATGGAAAATAATATAGAATGCAGAGGAGAGAGTTTTCAGTTTCGGTGGTGGAAAAAGGAGGCAAAACATTTGAATTTGTAGCCAAACAATCTAGGTTTAATAGGTGCGAAGGTAACTGTTCACATAAGGTACCATTTCGGCAGAAATATTTCGTAGATTACATAAGTTTTTACCGTAAGAATTAACGTAGGAATCCTATATTGGTTAGGTTTTCTAATTTCTGATCAAACTAGGTTTTGTAATATATAGGGATGTTACCTATTTAATGAAATCAAAGACTCAAAACCCTCTATCTCCTCTCTTTTCTACGTCCTTGAATATAATGTCGGTGATGATAGTGACGAGTTTGGGAGACATGGTAGTAGATTTGGTTACAAATCGCTGCCCTTTGACATGTAAGAATTTTCTGAAGTTGTGTAAGATCGGTTATTACAATGGCTGCCTCTTCCACACGGTTCAGAAGAATTACATTGCGCAAACTGGAGATCCTACTGGAACAGGGTCCGGTGGTGATTCGGTATACAAATTCTTATATGGTGACCATGCTCGTTTCTTCGGCGATGAAATTCATTCGGATTTGAAGCATTCAAAGAGGGGAACTGTAGCCATGGCTAGCGCTGGGCAGAACTTAAACGCTTCTCAATTCTATATCACACTGCGCAATGATCTCGATTACCTTGACGGGAAACACACTGTTTTTGGACAGATAGCAGAAGGGCTCGACATATTGAATACGATTAATGAAGCTTATGTTGATGAAAAGAACAGGCCATATAAAAATATCCGAATTAAACACACTTACATATTGGACGATCCTTTCGACGATCCTCCTCAACTAAGAGATTTGAAATTTTTTCCTGATGCTTCACCTGAAAGAAAGCGAAAAGATTATGTGCGAATAGACGATGATTGGACGCCAATGGATGAGCGATTAGGTGTAAAGGAACTCGAGGAGGTTCTGCGTGCGAAAGAAGCACATTCGAGAGCAGTAGTACTTGAAAGTATAGGAGACATTCCTGATGCTGAAATAAAGCCACCTGATAATGTGTTGTTTGTTCGTGGATTGAATTCGGTTACTGAAGACGAAGACTTGTATACAATTTTCTCGCGCTTTGGAACCGTGAAATCTGCTGAAATTATTAGGGATAACAAGACTGGGAAGAGCTACTGCTATGGTTTCGTTGAGTTTGAAAACAAAGAGGAATGTGAACAAGCATATTATAAGATGAATAATGTTCTAATTGATGATCAAAGGATACAAGTTGATTTCAGTCAGAGTGTTGCAAAGTTGTCTTCCCAATATCGACGCAATGAACAAATGATAGAGCCGTGTGCAAACAGAAAAAATAAAAGAAAGAGAGTGCCATGTGCAAATTAAATTCTTCCTTATGTTTTCTGGAGGCATACAATTATGGAATACCGGATGTAGCTTTTCTTTTCAGCAGCGGATGTGGTTTTGGACTCAAACTACATGGAGTAGTAATATAGTTTAAAGATTTTAAACAGTGTATATTTAACTATGATCTGAACATATTATCATGAAAGTACCTGATTGAATTAGCACTAGCGCGCTACAACAAACATTGTTTGGCACAAATGTTCTGTAGAGAAAAGTGACAGCCAGGAGTTTATTTTTTGGTAATTAAATTTTTTATTGCAGTCAAATGGGGACAAAGGCTTTAGGTCTAGCAACATTATGGAACATCAAGCTTCTCCACTCAACCTTTAGTAAGACTGCTAGCAGTTGTATATAGATTTGCTTGATTAAACTCTTCTTCTCTATCACATGTTTATGCATCTGATTAACTGTATCTCTAGTTCCCAATATTTTCCTCACCATCCAACTGACTGTTGAGGTATGGTCATATCAGCTAAACTCTGCCCTTTTATGTACTATGTATCCATTTCATCCATAGTTTGCCTTGTTTATGCTCCGACTCCCACTATACTTTTGCAATAATCAGCTTTACTCCATCTGTAAGTTAGTCAAGTTGAGACCATCAACAGATTTTGGTAAACTAATTCTATCCCAGGCATTAGGGTGATTAAGGATATGTATGATGATGCTAAGACTCGGGTAAGGATTGTAGGTGGTGACTCGGACCTTTTCCCTGTGGTGATGGGGTTGCACTAGGGATCGGCTCTTAGCCCATTTTTGTTTGCCTTGGCGATAGATGTACTGTCGCGTCACATCCAAGGGGAGGTGCCTTGGTGTATGTTATTTGCCGATGATATAGTGTTGATTGACGAGACGCGTAGCGGAGTTAACGCGAGGTTGGAGGTTTGGAGACAGACCTTGGACTCTAAAGGTTTCAAACTGAGTAGAACCAAGACAGAATACTTGGAGTACAAATTCAGTGAGACCCATGATGCGGACGTAGAGGTTAAGCTTGATGCTCAAGTTATCCCCAAGAGAGCGAATTTTAAGTATCTCGGGTCTATTATCCAGGGTAACAGGGAGATTGACGACGATGTCACACATCGAATCGGAGCGGGGTGGATGAAGTGGAGGCTCGCTTCCGGTGTTCTATGTGATAAGAAGGTGCCGTTAGAACTTAAGGGTAAGTTTTAACGAGTGGTAGTTCGACCCGCTATATTGTATGGGGTTGAGTGTTGGCCAGTCAAGAACTCCCACGTGCAGAAGATGAGAGTAGCAGAGATGAGGATGTTGAGACGGATGTGTAGGTGTACCAGACAAGATAGAATTAAGAATTAAGTTATCTGGGACAGAGTGGGAGTAGCCTCCGTGGAGGACAAGATGCGGGAGTCGCGACTGAGATGATTTGGACATGTTAGGAGAAGAAGCATTGATGCCCCTGTCAGGAGGTGTGAGAGGCTGGCCATGGAGAGTTTGAGAAGGGGTCGAGATAGGCCTAAGAAGTACTGGGGAGAAGTGATTAGGCAGGACATGACACTACTTTAGCTCACTGAGGACATGACACTTGATAGGAGGGTGTGGAGGTCGAGTATTAAGGTAGAGGGTTAGTAGGTAGTTTATAGTGCTCAATGATAGGCTTAGTAGCGTGCATTTCCCTTCATATTCTTTGATTTTTATTATGGTATGTGGTTTTGTTCGCCTCATGTATTGTATTTCGTGCTACTATTATTGGATAATGTTTTTTTTCCTTGCTTCCTTCTTCTTCTTCTTACCCTTCCTCAACCGAGGGTCTATTAGAAACAACCTCTCTACCTGCATTAGGTAGGGGTAAGGTCTGCGTACAGACTACCCTTCCCAGACCTCATATGTTGGGATCAAACTGGGTTGTTTGTTGTTGTTGTTGTTGTTGTTGCAACTAAAGCCTTTTTTGTGATTGTGTTAACTCTAGACCACGAGTAGCTTCTGCAATATCGTTCGATCATTTTCACCTTCACGGGAAGTATGAATACCTGGGACCGATAAGATTGTATCCCAAACAAAACTGCCTGCACCAGTTGAAGCCTGCCTGCATGATATTTGTAAAAATATTCAAGGATTACAGGACTGGGAAGAGCGTGTGCTATGCTTTCATTGAGTTTGAAAACAAAGAGGCAATGTGAACAAGTATATTATAAGATGGATGATGCTGAATTTAATGATTATAGGTAGGGGTGTTCATAAAAACCCGAAAAACTGAACCAAACCGAAAACCAAATCAAACCGACCAAAAAAATCGATACTTTTTTGTTTGGTTTAGTTTTGGTTTTGAATTTTAAAAACCGACCAAATTTGATTTGGTTTTAGTTTTAGTAAAAAAATAACCGAACCAAACCGACTATAGGAGTAATTATTTCAAATTTATTATTACACATATGTATATGTATATTTTTATACAAAGTTTCAAAAATTTTATGGTGAATGTTAATCGTTTGCACTTTTAATACGATTCTTTACCTTTATATTCTAGTTTGATTGGTAGTTTTCTTTTGTTAAGTGTAAGAGTCCATTTCATGTTTAAAAAAATATTTTTAATTGAGTCCTTAAATTATTTATCACTATTTGATTCAATTATTATCAATATATTTTAGTAAATAATAGATTTCTCAAAGGGCAATTGATTTGATAGTGTCACGTTGAAAATATGGTCGCCGGAATATGTGTTTGGTAGTGTATGTCTTATATTTAAGAAAAAACCGAAAAATCGACATAAACCGAATCGAGAAAAAATCGACTTAATTGATTTGATTTAGTTCTAATATTTGAAAAACCGACTTACTTGGTTTGGTTTCTTTTTAAGAAAAAACCGATCCAAACCGAACCATAAACACCCCTAATTATAGGATACATGATTTCAGTCACGAGTGTCGCAAATTTGTGGTCAAAATATCGAAGCAAGTAAAGACCAAATGAGAGTGACATGTGCAAATTAAATTCTCCTTTGTGTTGCAGACTGTAGCCATATTTAACTTGATATATATTAATGCTCACGTGTGTAGAAATGAGATCTCTTTGGTTAAAATTTTGTCCTCTTGAGGATGGAATTTATTGAAATTAACTTAATAAATAAGATGTGCTTAGAGCCACAAATCATCAGTGATAAACTCATTATTAAACTCGGCAATGTGGAGTTTCACAGCTGGTTCAAGTTATCTTCTTTGACATATCCTTCAACTCTGACTTGAATTTTCTTTTTTCGACTGAAACGGTTTTCAGTCTCTAACTTCCCTTCTGTATTAGATTTTGGCTCAATGTTGAATTCTTGGGGCTTTTCTTACGTTTTGCTCGTCTCTCAAAAAGGTAGGTGGGATGGCGGTGGTAAATATTTCTGCTCTTGTTATATGATTGAAGAACAGTACTCCCGTCTGACCCTTTTGACTTGTTTAGGACCATAAATTTCAAAAGTCTTCATTTTTTTCTTAAATTCTGTGTCAAGTCAAACAGGTTCACATAAATTGAAACGAAGGGGAAATATTTTCTTTGAACCAAATTGTGTTCAAAAGCCACTTTGATCAACTGTTAATTAAAGACAATTGGTTTTGTACACCAATGTACAGATTGTGTGAAAAAGACACTTTTGATCAACTAATAATTAAAGATAATAGGTTTGAACCCCAATTGCAGACACAAATAATTTTTCACTTCAATATCACAAGGGAATCTTGTGACTGTTGTGAACCTGAAGGGTCGAGTCATCTTTCTTTACTTTTGGAACAACTACACATACTTTGGCACGAAAGATAGAGAAAACAACCATTTTAAACTGAATATATGGTTTTAATTTTAGCGCTTGCAAATAAATATATACTACTTTCTGTCATCTACTTTCTCCTGATCGGGTGAATTCAGTCATTTTAAAAGAAGGAAACCTATTGCTTAAGAAGATGACAAGAATCCTAAATCTTGTGTCTCGAGTGCAGTGGCGGAGGCAGGTTCTTCATGAATGGGTTCAGTGGGAATCGAACTTATGACCTTAGATAAGTTTTGAACCCCTTGACCATTAAACTACACTTTTGAGTTATGTTAAGGGGTTCAAACTTAAAATATAGGGATAAAATACAAATTTTACCTTATATATATAGTGTAATTTTTCGTCGAAAAGGGTTCGAGTAACCCCTTCTGCCCCCTGCAACGATTTTGACTGACCTTAAAAATGACACTATTCATCCCCATTTTGGGGGCAAAAATAAAGGAGGATTGGAGCTTCATTATAACAAAAATTGCTCCAAATGGTGGAGGGTGAGGAGATGGCCTTATAACGGGAAGAAAAGTAAACGAGCACAAATTGAGTGGGATCTTCCAAATTCAGTCCTAGTCACTCCACTCACAAACATGCCAAAAGATAATGACTAGGATTTAGTTCAAGATTTCCCCTTCTTTTGTTCTTTTAGGGACACATAGGTGAGCCAGAATTTGAAATTAATGGATACGAGATTTTATTCCTTCTAAGTTACTGAATTCTAAATTAATAATTTGTATATATTTAATTAATTTTTAAAAGTAAATAAAGTTATAAAACTACCGGTCCGGCCGAACCCGCGTCAAAAGTTGTAGCTCCGCAACTGCAGATGGGTCGTGACTAGAAAAGAGAACACAAGTTTGAATTCTGCATCTTTCCTATTTAGTCAAAAATAATCTTTGTACGTATAGATGAATGTCATGTTACAAATATTATACTACAATCTTAAATTTTAATTAAAAAGAGAACAAAAAGAGATTAGATTTAAAATCTAACGTTTACATTTGACAACCAAAAAGATTTAATTATAATCAATATTGCACCATACTCCGATGTAGGGGTAAGGTCTACATACGCATTATCCTCTCCACGGCCCACTTGTGGTATTTGGGCTTTTGCATCTATACCCGGTTTTGGGTCACAATTGAACTCATACCCACTTTGCAAAAAAGTTTGCAAGCGTACCCACTTTACGATCAACTTCAGGGGTCTGAAGTTAAAAGAAAAAAAAACTGAAGTGAAAAAATTGCACTTCAAATGCACTTAAGGCCAAATAGTTTTGAAGTGCAACCAATGGTTTCATCCACTTAAGTCTAATAAGTCTGAAGTGAAAAATTACACTTCAGATGCACTTAAGGCCAGTAAGTCTTAAGTGAAAATTTGCACTTCAGATGCACTTAAGGCCAAAAAGTCTAAAGTGCAACAAATGTTTTCATTTACTTAAGGCTAATAGGTCTGAAGTAAAAATTTGCACTTCATATGCACTTAAGGCTACTAAGTCTGAAGTGAAAAATTGCACTTCAGATGCACTTAAGGCCAAAAAGTTTGAAGTTCAACAAAGGTTTTCATTCACTTAAGGCCAATAAGTCTAAAGTGAAAATTACCTAGAAACAGAAATTTGTTCTTCGAATTATAACAATCCAATATACGATTTAATACCTAAATCTACTCCAAATGAGCTCAAATTTGAAACATAACCTCCAAATATCATCAGGAACAAACCCCAGTCATCAATTTATCAAAACAACAATAAATCTAATGAACCCAATTGAAATTAAGAAAAATAATAAGAAGAAACTCTAAGCAATAGAAAAAAATAAAGCGCCGTAACATCTCACCATTATAAAAAAATCATAACATGAAAATATATTCACAACCATCATATAAAATCATTATCACTTGAGAAGAAGAAGGAGGAGGAGGAGGAGGAGGAGAGGATAAAGAGGCATAAAGTTGTTTAAAAAGTGGTTACAAGTTAAAACTTTTTTAAAAAGTGAGTATAAGTTAAATGGGGGCGACCAAATAGGACGCCCCGTTTTTATGATTATACTTGATTGTTGTTGTTGTCGTTGTTATTGTTGTTATATTGCACCATAATTCAATTCACATCATTTAGAGCCACTAGAGAGAAAGTGCATTCTTAAACTCGAACTTAAAATCTCCAATTAAAAAGAAAAAGGATCAAACTCATTCCATCACACCCTTTAGTAATAAGAAATAAGAAGATAACTATGGTATGATCAAAGGTTGTTTTTAAAGTGTAGCTGTAATAGGAAAAATATATAGTTATTTGTGTTATACAAAATAAATAAGTTCACAAATTTTTCGAACAATTTATCATTCTTTTTTAATTAATTAATATATATTCTTAGTTTAATTTGAGGTTTTTGAGAGAGTGGACCAGGGTTCAGGGTTTCAAATACCACTCCTCTTTTCTCTCTGTTCACGTCCAGGCTTTAAAATAAAAAGGTAAGAAAGAAATATATAGGAAATTTTACACAAATAGCCTGTCAGGTTTATTGCTCATTTTTATTAGCCGATGTATATAAATTATATAAGCATATTACCAT
Source organism: Nicotiana undulata (assembly GCA_005239495.1). NCBI lineage: Eukaryota > Viridiplantae > Streptophyta > Magnoliopsida > Solanales > Solanaceae > Nicotiana > Nicotiana undulata. Next base: position 145,379 of record ML262784.1, read on the forward strand.
AACAAGCAAATGATTTATAAGCTAAGAGCATCCAATTATTCTAATCAAAACTACCTAAATGGCTAAATCTCAAAAGAAAAACAACGTAGCAGCTATATCACTCTTAATTACACTGTCTTTGTATCAAAATTAGACAGTTTCTAGCTCTCCTAGAACCTGCAAACATACCGATTTGCTCCCTAAGTTCTTTTTGTATTTGTATCTCTAATAAACCACTATTTATAGTTATCTTCCCGAAAAGTTTTAAACTCCGAGCTTGCCAAGTGTAATATATCAATGCTTCAATGATTGTGGCAGCTACTTCCTTCCTGAACTGCCTCCAGTGTTTGTTCTTGATCTACAGTAGTACTAACAGTCTGCGATGGAATGGTTATTCCTGACCAGTTGATCATTGCTTCCCTTATATTCTTGATCCATATTCAGTCTACAAATAGATGCTGATGAATCTCAGATGCTTATTGATCAGACATGAGACAGTTGGTAATTGGTATCTCCATTTATAGGGATGCTCAGCCTCACCAGTCTTTCTTTGGTCATTAGTTTGTCTTGGTATGCTACCCAAGTGATCAATCTTTTCATTTTTGAAGAAAACCTTATTTGGTAACTTAGGATCTATTTCTACTTCAATGAGCGATCATGCAAAGCTAAGTCTCATCTTCTTCTTTGTATGATTGTCAGCCATCAGTGGCCTTCCAATTAAGCTGCCTATTTTGCTTAAACCCTTAGAGCTCCAATATTAAAACCCAAACTAGGTACTTTAACCCAAATTGGATCGTAAATTCCATGCGTGAATGCCATGCTTTCACAATAAAATATTTAGTCGAAGTGATATATTCCTCTTTGAACCACTTCATTCATCCCTATTTCATCATCAAATCGCACCAGCACTATCACATTCTTCGTCATGGAGATCTTATTAATTCCATACTTGCCCCATATTTTCTGGATATAACCATTCAAAACTGAGAAGGGACGGTGAGCCCTAGGACAAAACTCACTACAACAAATTTTCAGTATTCTAGTTTTGTATTAATATCTTCTGTTTCAATTTCACATACGAGTGTCTACATGCACCTCAAGAGCTATGTATTCAACTTTAAAACCAGCATTTGTTATCTTAGTGATGTCAAATTTGTCACATATGGATCCATTACTTGTATCTTCTTCCATTATTTCAACTTCATCATCCCACGCAGGGGCGGATCTACCTGGTGAGGGTGAGGTCGGGGTGCCACGTCACCCGCTCGTTTCGGTAAAATATTCACTATGTATGTATTATTTCTATGAAACAATGGATATATGGAAGTGATGGCACCCGAAGTAAACAAAGTTGGTGAGGTGCCAGTGGTTCGGCCTCCCTTCTGGAGGCTGTCATTATCTCGCGAACGCGAGATCAAATCCTTCAGGCAGCATTTTGGTTGTTTCTTTCATTTTTTTCCTTTATTTTTTTTTGGGCCCTAGGGCCATTTTTTCTTCGTTTCTTTTCCTATTTTTTCTTCGTTTCTTTGCTAAGTTTCTCTCTTCTTCTATAATTTTCAATTTTTTGATACTAGTCTTTAATTTGTTTCTACATTCTATTATTATATCTTACTTTATGAATAACTTTTTGCAAGATAGTTAGCATATATTGTCTCTCTTTTTTATGACACAATATTAATTTAAATATTGAAGTATAATTGGAACTGGCTTTTTTATTTGCTTTTGAAAAAAAATAATTTGATTAATAGTCGTTTTGAGTTGATTATTATAGGTTTACGTTGAAGGTTTTGCTTTAAACATATTACCATATAACTCGACAATTAACATCTAAAAAATAATTCAAAAATGATAAAGGTAAATTAATTTAGTCAAACAAAGAATATGTAGTATTAAGCTATTTTTTATGCACAAAATTACATTGGAAACGCTCTTTCATGATTATTTTTTTATAACTTTTATATATATTCAGCATAAAAATGAACCTAAATCCAACTTAGTTGCTTTGTGAATGAAAGACCAATTTGAGTTGACCATAACCGAACCGTCATATCCCTGCAATTCAGTCTTGTAGCTAGTTTTAGATAATACTTAGAGGCATAGGCATACATTTTTGTAAATGGTGTCAATATTTGAAAAAAGTGAACAAATGAATAAATAACTATAGTGACAAAGTCAATTTTTGTATTTATATCCAATATTTTTATTATATATATATATATATATATAGTAAAAGTTTTTGGGGAAGCGATGTCCTGTGACACCGCTTGATGTCATGTATATTTACCCCTTGATATACTATATGCATAAAGTAGTGGCACCCGGAACCTACGATTCCTGGATCCGCCTCTGATCCCACGATAGCTTTCTTTGACTCTACGATGAGATCCCTGAAGCTGCTTTTGGATGGGAAGTTCCTTCGTCCACCACCTGAGTTGGTATTGCAACCATTGATGATACTCTAGTTTCCTTTGAATTTACATCCCTAGGTTTAGTTGTTACTGTTCCATTGGTTTCGAGTAGTACCATCTATGAACTCGAATTTGCGATTGCCTTTGTCGTTTCTTCTTTCACCCTTTGTTGATTACCTACTAGAGCAACTGATTCCTGAGCCAAAATTGCCTTCTACAATGGATTCAGAGATCTCTTTCCCATGAACGACGCACGTTAAGCTAACAGGCGCTAATAGAGAATTGGAATTATGTTTCTTGAACTGTCATTTTATATATTAATTAAACATGGTTATATATCTTTCCTTATTTGGAAACAATTTACCTTTATGCAATGATATATGTGTTACATTTTATACCACAAGTTTAAAAAATTTCTCATTTCATGCCCAGTCAAATGATACACATAATTGAAATGGAAGGAGTATAATTTAAGCCATTGAATGAACGGTTATTTATTTAGGTTAATTCTTCAAAAGGAAAAAAAAGAAAGTAAAACAACTCTCCCACAAAGGAGCGTGGAATATGAGCTCAGTTCATCGGGTCCCATGATGTTATGATCCGTGTCTAGTTTATCGGAGAGAGGATTCTATCCTTGCCAGCAATTCCTCTTTGTCGTGTTCACGACATATATAAATACTATGCTATCTCCACCAAAAACTCAACCTGAATCCATTATCCGCCATTCTCCACCTTCTCACCACCTCAATGACTATCTCACACCGTCACCAACTTTTCTTAAATCTCCTTCCCTTTTGTACATAAAAATCAATTCAAGTTGTTCATCATAAAACCGTCATCTCCCGCTGTTTTTCTCTATCTTCTAATTAATAGTAATACTACCATTTTTCTGCTATTTCAATATCCAATCGGTTATTCTTCTTTTTTTCTTTTTTTGCATTCTTTGTACATCTTGTACGATAATTCAAATATTGATCGAAGTTTAGATGTTTCAATGACGAGTGCCATCGGAAACGGTTCGTTGTTTTATCGTACTCCGTTGAAATTTGATGGTGCTGATACCTCGTCGGAAAAGTTAGGGGTTTTAAAGCTACGGGCATGTAATTTTTGCAAAGCTAAGTTATTGGGCTTACCGCCTTTAAGGGCAATGGAGGCTTCACGAACGTCTCATATCAATGGAAAGGCCGAAAATGTTCATCAGCCAGGATACAATTCAAACGGTCAAGTGACCGCAAATGATTGTCGTGGCTTTTCTGGTATTGATTCGACTTTTGTTTTTCTCTCTTTTTTCAAAAATTTATTCTAATTTTTCTGAGGCGCGCACAATATGCCGGTAATTGCTACTCCCTCCGGTTGACCAATTTACTTTTTTATTTTGGTTCAAAGTAAGTGTCCAGTTATGTAATCTAAGAAAAAATTCAATTTGTTTTTACAAAATAGCTCATATGTACATATCCCTAAAAAGTGTTCTTACTACTCACATTAAATGTTTAATTAGGGGTAGTTTAGTCATAATAGGTATTTTTGTACAGAATTTTGTATTTTCTTAATGGGCATGCTAAAAGCAAACTGGTCACTTATTGTGAATCGGAGGGAGTAATTTTTATATGGAGTATGGGAATGTAGCTTTTCAGCAGCTGGCGCGGTTTTGGATAAACTATATATAGTTTTGATAAAAATTAACAATGTATGTTGAAGAAAATAATTGAACAATGTATACTTAACTATGATCTGAAATCTGAGCTCATTATCATGAAAAGTAGTTGATGCAATTAGCACTCACACTCTGGCTTTAAATAGAATCATCTTTCTATTGAAGCACTGCGAAATTAGTCCCGACTCATATTGCTATTTCCTGTTGTGTCCAGTAAAAGTATTAGAAGTTGTTTACTTCTGATTTGCCTGGATTGTTTGGACATAATTTTTTCTTGCTTATCTGAATGAGACAACGATTTGAGTGAAGGTAGTTTTGGTGTCAAAAAAGTTGCAGTTACTGATGTGGTGAATTATCTAACTAGGTAAAAGTATACCTCGGATTTCTACAAACGGGAATTCGACGAACATTGTTTGGCACAAATGTTCTGTAGAGAAAAGTGACAGAGAGGAGTTGCTTCAGCAAAGGGGTTGTGTTATATGGGTTACCGGTCTCAGTGGTTCAGGTTTGTTTAACATCCCGTAAGCTCATAGCAGCTATTAAATTCCTCTCTGCCACTTTATATAATTTTGCGGATATATTTTTCATATGATGTACTGGCCGTTTCTGTATTTTCTGGGTTTTTTTCCATTTAGTATTCTGTACATGCGTGTGACACTTCAGAACAATGCACTATGTACGAGGAAACACAATTGAGTGCTACATGACTTGAAATATTTGTGATGTACTAAGTCAAATGGTAGATAGCAAATGAAGTAAATAGAAGAAGTCTTAGAAAATAGGGTAATGCCGGATTCAATGCGTTGGGGGGTTCGGAGATATGTCTTCCTTTGGAAAAAGACAATGGGAGACCTTTAAATGGGTTGTTCCCCACAAATCCATTTAAAGCTAGTGAACAAGTCTGAAGTGCTAATTAACCTTCCATTTTGTTACCAAGAAAAGCATTTCTAGTTTCTCCATCAGCTATTTTGCCAATATATTGTGAGTCTTAATGTAAATTCAAGACTTAAATGTTGCAACCTCATATTTAATTGATTTTGAAGTTCTAATTAGATTGTGTTTTTATATTTACTTGTTCTTTTTCTCTTTTCGGGCTTGGTCAATGGATTCATCTGAAACTAGCAGAATCCCGAATGCTTTTTGTAGATCAGACGAATAGGCTGTCTTTCTTTAGGCATCACATTCAGGGTATTTGTAATGAATTCAATTGCAGTAGCATGTTGATATTTGGTTATAATTCTTTTAGTTAACAAATGTTTATTCTGGAAGTCATGCTAACTGCTTTGCTACTTGAAAATCATAGATCAGCATGACAGCATTCAGCTATAATATACTCCTTCAGTTTTATTTTCTCCGGTCATGCTTAGCTGATTACAATACAACAATAAGAAATGACAGAATCGTATGTCTACCAGATTTGGATATTTATGCTACGAGATGTTTGCTTGATGAATACTGCTTTATCTAAGAAGCCATTCATCAGTAGACCAGGGAATAATTATCTGAAAACCTGGAGCTGTAGCTAAATACTGGAAAACAGTGTGTCAAACATGTCAGCATCGAACGGTGCTAAGTTGAATTCAAACATTATCTGTGAACAAGCTGGTTTAAAGTTATTATGCGAGTAGACATACTTGGAAGCTCATGAATGATTGTGGCAAAACATCTTGATACACGATCACTTATTTTGTTTTCATTGCGTAATTTTTCTTTTTTATTAGCACCAACCACATTAACCCCCCCCCCCCCC
>ML262784.1:151453-193557 GCA_005239495.1 Nicotiana undulata
CACACACACACACAAACCCCCTTAAAAAAAAGGCATCAAGCTGTACTGTTATCCTTATAGCTCTTATTGCCTAGTTTCTTTCTTCAGTGTATGAGCTGTTTGAATTGACACTTCATATTTTTCCATCTTTAAATATTAAACATTATTTCAGGGAAGAGCACTTTGGCATGTGCTCTAAGTCGTGGCTTACATGCTAGAGGAAAACTCACCTACATCCTTGATGGTGATAATGTTCGCCATGGTCTGAATCGTGACCTTAGTTTTGGAGCTGAAGATCGGGCAGAAAATATAAGACGGATTGGTTTGTTTCTACCTTTCCCATGTTGTAATCCCATCATGTTGTTCCTTCTGGGATCTAACAATTGCATATGGTTATTTCACAGGGGAAGTGGCTAAGCTTTTGGCGGATGCTGGAGTTATTTGCATTGCCAGTTTGATATCTCCCTACAGAAAGGAGCGAGATGCCTGCCGTGCTTTACTACCTGAAGGGGATTTCATTGAGGTTCGTAATAGGAATGGTACCCAAAGGATTAGCTTCTCAAGTGAGAGCTTGCTTGTTTGGCACATCTAAGCAGCTGATTGAGCTGGCTAATTTTTAGGTTTTCATGGATGTTCCTCTACGTGTATGTGAGGCAAGGGACCCTAAGGGATTGTATAAGCTTGCTCGAGCTGGAAAGATAAAAGGTGCTCTCTGCTATATCAGCATCTCCTCTTTTTTCTTTTTCTTTTTTGTGAACCAAGGAAAATATATTATATACTACTAGCTGTTTACAATCTTGCACCTATGAATTTGGTTAATTTGAAAAGTAAGACCATGTCAAATAGGTGGTCTGAGACTTGAGTTTGCTTCACTCTTAGCTATTAAGTTACCTGCTACTCGAATTTTTGTGGCCCTACTGTAGTAGGCAGAGATCATCCCCTCCTATGTTGTTTTCAGCTTTGCTGCATCCGCTTCAGTCTTAGCTCTTGAGGATGATCATAATATGGTACTTACGCAATTTTGCAGGTTTTACTGGTATTGATGATCCATATGAGCCACCCCTGGAATCAGAGGTAAGACTAGTCTCTCTTCTTCTTTACAAGATATGCTATATTGATTGAGGATTGACTGCTAAATTCAGTAATTGCAATATCCAGATAATAAGCATTTCCTGACTTCATGACTTGACTTATATTTTTAAATTTGGGATAAACCAAATAAGCAATTTATACAAGTTAATATAATCTTTCAATCACCTCAGCTTTCTTGGAGCGGATTCAATTCCACGATGCTTTAATAAAAGATGATAGAACAGAACTCATGGCTCTTCTCTAAATTGTGGTTATTCCTGGTCTTGTATCTCTTCATTGTGCAGATAGTGTTGCGTCAGAACCAAGGGCTATGTGATTCTCCTAATGACTTGGCTGATGTAGTGATCTCATACTTGGACAAAAATGGATACCTGAAAGCATAACTGCTCATGACCTTATGTTCAAGCTGAGATTTCGAGAGAGCTGTGTTTCCCTTGTGAATAAGTGGATCATAATATATATGTAGATTGAGTTAATCTGTAAACTAAACTTGCGGACATTATGCTCGATAGGCCCTAGCACTTCTGTTGTACAAGGTTAGGATCTGATCGCAGAAAGAAGCACTGCATTCATGTGCCAATCCACCCTATCGCCATCCCCATAAGCTATAAGTTGTGAGGAAAGACTCCGTCGTACATAGACTCATAGTTACAATACAAGTGCTGGAAAGCTAATCTATTTGCATTTTGTTGTGCGTTAGGTAAGCAAGTGATTGAGAAGTTTCCTCCAAATTATGTCATGTAAAAAGATTTGTGATGTCTGGTTTATGGATGCATTTAAAATGGTAAACTTTTGATAACACATTGGCACCATTATCAAAATAATATATGTTTCTTTTGTTACTTTTCGTTTTTCGTCAAATGAAAAGCGTCGTCCTTTCATTAAGCCCTCAGACATTCTATGTAATATGTATCGTGTTACAGCTCAAGACAACCAGAACATCCTCCAATATAGTTAACCGAAGGAAAAGAAAATGGAGAGTTAACTGTAACTTGATCACTAAGCTTAAATCTTCTTTTTTCAAATTCTAGACGAAACACCTGAATGGATAACTGTCATGTTATATGAAAAACACATGTTTCATTATTCCAATTTCACGTAAAAAGGTGTTGTTGCTTAAAGGCGGAGCCAGGATTTGAACTTTGTGGGTTTTAAATCCTAGGATAAACATCAAGTGTTAGTAAATGGGTTCTTAATTTAATTTTTATACATATTTGGTGAATTTCTTAAATTCAGATACAAAGTTTAGACTAAAACTACTGGGGTTCGGTCGAACTTGTACGTCGGCTTCTAGCTCCCCTCCTGGCTGAGCTGGTGAAGGACTCGCTATTAAGTAATGAAAGTTTTTTAAAAGACTAAAGAAACTATTTATTTACGCAGTCATGAAAAGGTAAATTGCTGAATGTTCTTAGATTCCAAGAGTTATACAGTAACAATTGAGAAAGGAAAAAATAGATATGTTGCTCCCTAAACTGTCTCCAGGAACTTCTTACACATCTAAACTATGCGGACGTCTCCTTAATCCCGTAATCTTATTCGAAGTGAATCTAATCCTGACGTTAATCAGAACTTAATTTTGGATTTGCAAATAGAACTTGCATTCTGGAATTTGGTGAAAACTGAGATGTCACAGATGCTTACTGTTGTGGCTTTGAGCTTCAAAACTTTCAACACAGTGACTTTCCCGTGTAAAGTGGTTGATGAAGTAAAATTCAGGCATCCAGAAATAAGATCTCCTAAGAAATCAGGATTCTTAGAGAAACCATCTGAATTAATCAGCACAGTTGTGTTCACATCATGATCTTTTCTAGCTGGGATGGTGTCTGCTTCAATTGGTGCTTCAGCTGCTGGATCGTCGCGATAAGTCACATAAGCTCTGCTACTATCATACTTGAAGCTTCCATAATTCCTGTTATGGATAGTGAGGATTAGGCCAATTGTTATGTTGAGGTGAAATGCTGGAAATGGCTCAAATCTTATGGACTCTAATGTGACAGACTGAGTTGTGACTTTTGGATCTTTTGGCTTAAAGATAGTGAAATATAGGATAATGCCAACGACTAGAAGAATAATTAGGAGAATTGCTGTGATGCCACAACCTATTTTGAGGGCTTTTTTTGTCTTTGGGGTGCAGCATCCCATGGTTCAATTTCTGCATATATGCTGAGAAGAATAAGGGGAGGTTTAGAGGGTATTTACACCATGAGTGTTGATGATTGAACATTGAGAAAACACCAGTCGGAGATTATTCCTAGGTGGTTTCGGATTAACCAAGGATTAGGAATTTCAGTACTTTCTGTTTAAGTTTTCTGAGATACTTTTGGTTGTATCTATTTTGTCATTGAGAAGGAGATGATAACAATAGAAGAAGAGTTGTTTAGTTGAGATTGTACACTAATAATCCACATGAACTGTTAGCTTCTTGTTTCCATCTATTTGCCTTGTACATGGTCTACTTATCAAAGCTTGACATCGTTATTAATATTCTCATGGCACTCAAAACCTTTGATTGATGCTCCTTTTATTTCAGAAACTCTAAGTCATTTTGTTCGTCAAATATCATGCCTTAGGCACATATACCAACTACCTAAATCATCGAGAAGACAGCTCAATTAGATCTGAAATTCTGATGTACTATAAGCGCGCTAGACACATTATACAGACCATCGAATCACTGGCTGGCATTTATGATCACGAGCGATCTTCGGATGCAAATGAATACACCAGTGCTTTGCCTTGACACCAATTATTTGGTAGTCTAATAACCAGACTTTAACTTTAATACAGAAATGTCAAACAGCTTAATCAGAAGAAACTTCTCTTTTTTTGGGCAATACTGAACAGTGTCACTATCTTTTTCTGGAAATAACAATGACAACGGCTCAGGTAGCTAACATAAAACAGAAGCTGAAATGAGCAATAGAAACCTTAAAGAGTAAAAGAATGAAACATGGGTGCTGAATAATGGAAGCCTAGTCCATCTACATATGTCAACGTCGTTGAAGCCTTAACTGCATATCTCTGGCCACAGAAGGGAGCCATCTCTCCCCCCTAATTCCTTTTAGTGCTGCAACTCTTTCTTCCTCTCTTTTAGCAGCAGCTTTAACTGCTGCTTCTCTTGCTTCTAGTCTAGCCAATGATTTCTGGCAAGCATTTTTTGATGCAGCTAAAATATCCATCCCATCAACAGCAACGGACTTGATTTGGTATTTAAACTGTGGCAACCATAATGGGGCAAGTGAGAAGGTGAAATAACAAAATACTGCAGGTGGGAAGAGAATTCAAAATAAAAGTCGTCACGAACTATGAATCAGAACAGAAGTAGGAAATACAAACCTCTTTTGACTTCTCCTCAATTCCCTTCCCAGGATGAATTCTTGGTTTCTTTCTGGGTTGTTGGAGTTCATCTAGCAAAATGCAGGCACATTAATGTTTTAGCCTTAGACTCTAGTCTTACTACTGATATGAGGGACTTGCATAATGTGTACCCTCTCAAAAATATGCAGGCAGTTATAGTTGCTCTCTTATTAAATTTGTTTTCTGTAGTAATTTTGTCAAGCAGGAGATGTCAGGACCCAAAAGAGGACACCACATCAATGATTTGAGTATTTGTCAAGCAGGTTCAACCTCCTTGCTTGGTGTTAGTAAACAATTTGCCTGACACATCGCATACACTTTTGACACCGACTTGGTATTCATTAGTCACATTATTTTGATTTATCAAGAAGAAATAAATAGGTAAACAATACGCCTGGGAACGTTGTAGCATGGCTTTTCCATTATGCATCTGATATGTTCCCCCCTAAGTGGAAGCAAGTAAACAGAATATCAACCTTAGCCTTCTATCTCTATTAAACAAGGATGGTCAGTATTCTTTTTTTTATCCAGTAATTGGGATTTAAGCATGTTGAGAAAACAACAGACAAATGTTAGCAGCATAGGGACATAACAACCGCCAAATTTCTTGCTTGAGATTCTCTTTTCTTTTACCTGTGTGATCAAAAACAATCCCTAGTGGAGCACGCTTGAACAATCGGATTCCGCCTCCATTCACCGAGGGAGCTTCCTGTGAAGCATGATCAACGTCTCTCACTATTTCTATAGTCTTGTCTAAGATGTCTTCCAAAGTCTTCTGGGCCTGTTAATGTCCATTCATGAATTTGATTTATCAAGCAATGACCGTAGAAGCAAAAATATGTTAGACTAAAAAGTGGTTAAAGGCCCTTATGGAAAATTACAACAATGTTGCACCATGAAAGACTGCATACATCCTACCCTCCCCAGACCCCACTTAGTGGGATTATACTAGGTAGTTGTTGTTGTTGTTGTTGTTGTTGCACCATGAAAGACATATATTTTCAAAACATTATTAGTTTTAATTTTCATGTTAAAAGCTAAAATTAAAGAAAACTAAAGTATTTCCCCATCCCCCTGTCATTTATGACGTAAAGGGTATTTGAAAAATATCATCATCCTTTTTTTTTTCCACTCGGAAGAGGTTCCAAGTTTTTTAAGTCAGTGGCTAAGGAGTATCACTAAAAAGGGCAGCTCGGTGCAAAACACATTTCACATTCACGCAGGGTTAGGAGCTGCTTTCACTGCTTGAATATAGGTCACTAAGGGGTATTATTGTACCACATTATGTTCGGACTTGGGACATACTACATAGGTGTAGTTCTGAATTTTTTTTATCTAACCTTGTATGTGTTTGACGTAATTTCTAAATGAAAGGGACTGCAAATATCAAAGAGAGGGAATTTCTAAAATAACATCATTGGACCACTAGCTGGTTCAGTTAAGAAGGGTTACAATGAAGAATCTTCAGGTAAGCAAATGAGAAAGAAAAAGTGCAAAAGTACCTTTATTTGATAATGTTTGAGGTTCTGGGGTCGTTTAGTATCAATTTCATCTTCGTTAGTAGTAGCGGATGAGGAATGAGGTTTGGCGGTAGTTTTGCTAAATGTAGTAGTGGAAGCGACAGAATCTATAGCAGCTCTCCAATCAGCATCTCCGTCCTCTTCGCTGCTGCTACTGCTGGTCGGGCTCTTGCTCCGATCACCACCCATCGTCGTTGATTGCTGAGTTATTTTTCAGGGTTTCCGGCGACACCAATGTTGGACGGCATACTGGGCTTAAAGCCTGTGATGTATTGGGGCGAAGTACACGGCTAGCGGGCGTTTGTACATAAGAATTGTAAAATTCTGCAAAAATAAATAAATATTTTTTAGGCGAAAATGATATTTGAAAATCAGATTTTGTTTGAAAATTTAATATAATATTGGACTGTTTTTGAATTTTTCTGAATGATCTGAGAAATGTTTTTTGAAAAATAATCTTTTGAAGTTTTTTAAAAATTTTAAGAAATGCTAAAATTTAAGTGAAAATAAAAAAAATTATGGCTAAACACTAAATTCGAAAAAGATAAAAAAAATTCAGAAGAAAGTGGAAATATTTTCATTGCCAAACGGGCTCTTAATAATATGTCCCATTTTTATGTTTCTGCAGATTTTGTCCTACTGCTAAATTTAACTTTTGAAAAATTATTTCCTTCCGGATAATATTTTGTTATATAACTTTTAAAATGCTTATAAAATATTAAATTATTATTTAATATTCTTATAACTTACAAAATTTTAGATGATTGTCTAATTTTTATAAATTTTATTTTGCTAAAGAGGATCTTTAGATCGTGTAGTTTAAATGATTTAGCAATTGCAAGAAAAATAGAAAGATGGTCATTTACTTAATACTTGATATAAAAAGAGACGATTAACAAAAAATTATAACAATATATTAAGTATAATTTTACAAGTGGAGTATAAAGAGTATAAAGAATATGCAGTCTTAACCTTACCTTTTGCAGGTGGATAGATTGTTTCCCATTGATCTCGGCTCAAAACAAGTATGTATAATCACAAAATTTAACAAATTTTTTAGTAAGTTTAATGTTCTTCGAATGAACTTAATACATTCGTAATTAAACTTAAATCGTATATATGATGTTGATTTTGCCTAGCTAACTTTAGGGGTGTATATAGGTCGAGTTGGTTTGGATTTTTCTATTATCAAACCAAACCAATGGTGTCGTATTTTTAAATTTATAAATCAAACCAAACCAACAAAGTCGAGTTTTTCAATCTCGGATTTTCGTGTTTTTCTCAGTAAAGTCTTCATAGCATAAAATATGTAACGTGTGCTCCAAATATTGCGTAGGTCCTAATATACAACTATATAATGTGTTTTACAAGAAACTAACACGATAATATGAGATAAATCATAACATTATACTAAAATATTCAATAACAAAGATAAAGTAATAAACTTACATAAAACAGATATTGCTAATTAATAAGCCATAATGAAAATTAACGTAATCTAAAAATACTATATAGGTCATCCTAAAATAAGTATAGCTAATAAGTATTAATATTAATTATATAAATAAGCACTAAAGAAAAAGATAAACTAAGTTATGCGTTTTCATTATAAGCCAGTGCAAAACTTAAATAATTATTAACACTATAGTCATTCCTAGTATTGAATTGAATTTCTTTTGTTAACATTAGTATTGATTTGAACTTTGTTTGAGTTACTGCATTTATGTGCTATAAAATTTATTTATCATTCAAGAATGTTAAGTCTAAACTTTAAAAAATTAAACTGTGAAAATTTTTAAGAAATATTTATAAATTACATTACAATAAATATTTATATGTATTTCTAAAATTTATAAAAATATACTATCGGGTTGGTTTGGTTTCAGTTTGACTTTCTTTTAGTTAAAAACAAACCAAACTAATTATGGTTGAGTTTTATTTTCTAATATCAAATCAAATCAAACCAAACCATAATTTTGTTTCTACTTTGACTCGAATTATAAATTTGGTATGGTTTATCGATTTTCTTTATACACTGACTAACTTCAAGTCGGGTCTCATATTCAATTCAAATTCACACATGTGATTTGAAGTTAATTAATAAATTTTAATATTGGTCATTGAGATATTTGAGCAAATTTAACCATTAGTAACTAAAAATATGTAAGTTTAATCATTCAGCTTGTGAATATTCACAAATTTAATGAATTGTTACATGTTAAATTATTTAATTGCTCGTACGTAATATTAAATGTAAATTGATTACGATTTCACACCTGAGGGTAATATTGATCTAAAAACAATATAACTATGACATTGCATAAGGATAAAAATACACAATTTTATTGGTTCAAACTTAGGTTTAGTTAGTGAAATATCACAAGAACTAAATCCAATGAGCAATTGCCATACTTTATTTATTTGTTTTTCCCAGAAAAAAAAAAAAAACCGACAAGTATATTAATGCGGGTCGGGTCAGCTTCATGACAGGGATAGCTTATTCGGGTTCAAGTAAGGTCCAGATTTAGACCTCTGATACGGGCAACGGAGAGGGTACAAAACGGCCACCGTCTTCCGGAGCAGAGAAGAAATTCAAACAACACAATCAAAAAGTTTTTCTTAGTTAATTGGACTAGAAAAGCTCAGAGAATTACACCATGGGGAAGAAACAGCACAGTAAAGATCGAATGTTCATAACCAAGACCGAATGGGCCACCGAATGGGGCGGCGCTAAATCCAAGGAGCTTAAAACCCCTTTTAAACGGCTCCCCTTCTATTGCTGCGCGTAAGCTCATTTCTCTTTTCTGTTATTTTTTGCTCATTATCATCTTTTAAAGTTAATTTTTGGCTAAACATGTTGTGTTACTGAATTTGCAGTCTTACATTTACACCATTCGAGGACCCGGTATGCACAGAAGATGGCAGCGTCTTCGAAATAGTGTCAGTATTTTATTGTCGAAGTTTTTATGTTACAAGTTGGATTTTCATCTGAACATTTAGTGTTAATTGATATTTTCTTTCTGCAGGCATATAGTTCCATATATCAGGAAATACGGGAAGAATCCAGTGACTGGAGCTCCTTTGAAGCAAGAGGACTTAATTCCTCTTACTTTCCACAAGAATGCTGAAGGTAATATCTTTTTGCTGAAGATATATTGCACCTGAATTATTTACTTGAAGAAAAAATATAGTTGCACAAAACATTGTATATGTCTTGTCTAACGTTGAGTGTGGGATGAGGGATAAACACTATGTCTATTTCTTTCACAGTAATCAGTTCAAACTTATATAGCAATTTATTGATGAAAACTTGGGTCTTTAGCATCTGGTAATTAGGTACAGATATAATTTCTACTAGCTTTTCTGAGGGCTGTCATATAGCAGTTATTGTCATTTTCCAGGAATGAATTTAAAAGTGGTGATTTATTGTTTCAGGAGAGTATCATTGTCCTGTCTTGAACAAGGTTTTTACGGAATTTACACATATAGTTGCTGTAAGAACTACGGGGAATGTTTTCTGTTATGAGGTATGGGATATTTGTCTCCCGATCTCTATTCTTTAATTTCCTTCAAATAAAAGAGCATGTGCTGTTTCTTCTCAAAAATAGAGCATGTGCTGTTCCTTGCATGGAGAGTTTGATCCAGGATTTCTTGCATAGGCAGTTAAAGAATTGAATATCAAGACAAAGAACTGGAAGGAGCTTCTCACTGATGAACCATTCACTAGAGAAGACCTTATAACGATTCAAGTAAGCTTCTAAATTACTGTCCTTCCTCTCAGCTGTTATATATGCTAAATTAGAATGCTGACTGTTCTGATGCATTGCTTATATTGATATATTTAAACATCTAACTGCAGAATCCTAATGCACTGGATGCCAAGGTGCTTCTAGATTTTGATCATGTTAAGAAAAGTTTAACGATTGATGATGAAGGTGAGTAATTCTTTTATTCGTACAGGTTTTGCTGCAATTATGGCTCCTCTGCTAATAAGTGCTTGGTACTTCATCAGAAATACAGAAAATGCAGTCTGACCCTTCCTACAACATAAATATTACTGGGGACATCAAACAAATGCTTAAGGAACTTGGAAGTGAGAAAGCGAAAGAGATTGCACTGCATGGTGGAGGTGGGAATAAGGCACAGAATGAAAGAGCTGCTGCTCTTGCTGCTATTTTAGCTGCAAGATCCCGTATCAAAGATGATGCAAAAACAAAGGAAAATGGTGAAGGTACAGCAAAGCAAACTTTCAGCATTGTGGATGCTGCATCGGCATCAGTTCATGGAAGAAGTGCAGCTGCTGCAAAGTCTGGTTCAACTGATAAAACAGCTGCACGGATAGCTTTGCACATGTTGGGTGAAAGGACACCAGTGAATGCTAAGCTGGTTAGTTTTTATAAAGAAATCATCTCTCTCCTTTTTCTTTGGGTCAATTGACTGAGAGTCAATGTTAACCTGTATGCATAGCTTACACTTTTCATTTGGGAACCTATACCTGGTGTGCTTTTTAGAATTTTCCCATATTATGTTAAGTTCAAGCACATTTTCTGTGTTTCAAAGAAATACATCTTTTATCTTTTTGTTTTATCCCGGTTTGATTATCAATTTCCTTTTACAAAAAAAGAAAACAAAGATTTTTGGTAAACCATATAGGAAAATGATATTTAGTTAAGCCTTTCATCATCTCTTTTAGCTTTGTTCTCATCGCATATATTTCCTTTCTTCTTCTCTGCTCGTTCTTGTTCCTGTTGGTCAGATTATGTTGCATTTTGGCTTCATGTACTTTCTGGTCTATTACTAGATTTTTTTTATAACTAATGATGCATCCTGAGTAACATCATAATTTTGTCACTTTGACCTCGTAGAATAGAATAGGGGATAATGGAAGAACAAGATCAGTATAGGTGATACTTATTAGTTGAAACTTTGTTTAAGTCACGTTATTATGTTTGCTTTAGGTCGTATGTTTTTTAGGAGTCTCTTAGTGCTATTTGAGATTTATATATCAGATGAAAATAGTGAGACTTCTAGTACTTTTCGTATTATTATTATGGGAAAAAGGCCAGATTTGTCCCTCTACTTTAGTAAATTATCCATGTTTATCCCTAGTTCTATAATCTGTCCAAATACGTCCCTCCCGTTAAGAAAGTAGATAAAAATACCCCTAACCCTAATGGCTGTCCATTGTGGCAAGGGACTCCCTCATTAAAAAATGCCATATAATTAAATAATCCACATAATTAACTCTAAATCTCTATTCTTTTTATTTTACTTCTTTTTCTCTTTTCTTTTCCGTACCATCTAATCCCTTTCCCTCCACCAGTTATACCAGTTACATTAGCCTCCATCTTTTGCACCACGAAATCCCCCAATAAATTCCTTCGTCTCTACCAAATCTCTCCACATAAGAACTCTTTACTGCACATTTTCACTACTTCTCTAAATATTTCATGTACCAACACCCGGGTATTACCAACACTACCTTTCTATTTTCAGGTGTTTCTCTTCTAATTTAGAGACCAAACAAGAATAATTTTATCAATAAAAATTGTGCGCCCGTTGTGATTGAGAGAATTATAGAGAAGGGTTTTGTGTAAGTCCAAAAAAAAAGGAAATTACAAGGGTTTTGCAATGGCGGAGGACGGTCGACAACATGTGGAAAAAAGAGTAGACGAGATTGTAGTAGCATTGTAAGAAGTGCCCCATATAGTTTCCTTCAGCAGAGAGTTAACAAGGACGAGATTTATGCTTGTTTTTTTCCGTGATTAGTTGACCAGTTGATCTCGTCGGCGCCGTCTACTGCTAAAGGAGAGAGAGACCCTTTTTTTTTGGCGAAATTTTATTACTCACTATAATGGTGGCTTGGTTAATAAACTGTGTAGTATTGTTCAAATCAACCATATCCATGAAGGTAAATCATGGTCAAAGAGTTCTGGGATATGGTGGCTTCCGGTGGTGTTCAGACGGATCTGGTTTTAGTGGTGGTGGGTAATTTCTGGTAGGTTGTAGGCGGACATAGTAGGAGGGAGAGATGGATTGTTTTCTGGAGGTTAGCTGACCAGTTGCTCTCGCGGCGCCCACAACTGCTAAAGGAAAGAGGGGGACCATTTTTTCCGGCGAAATTTTACCCTCTGTAATGGTGGAGGGCAAGGGAGAAGAGAGATTCTGATGGTAGGGAAAAGGAGAGTGAAAAAAGAACAAAAAATTAAAATGAAAACGAAATTTTAAGAAAGAAAGGTAAGGGGTGGGTTATTTAATTACGTGGCAATTTTTATTGAAGGGGTCCCTTGCCACATTGGACAACCGTTAGGATTAGGGGTATTTTTATCTACTTTCTTAACAGTAGGGACGTATTTGGGCCGATAGTAGAACTAGGGATAAACGTGGATAATTTACTAAAGTAGAGGGACGGGACAAATCTGACTTTTTTCCCTATTATTATTATTAAATGAATTTAAATGGGGCGGTATGGTTAGTGAGGATTCATGTAGCTGACCCCAACTTGGTTGCGATTAAGGCATAATAGTTGTGTTTGACCTTGTGGCTTGTCATTATGGTTTCTTTATCTGGATAATCCAATACACCATGTTGCACTAGTGAAAGCATAGTATAGATGTATGTTTATAAGAGTTTGCTGCTGGTGTAGTTTTACATCTTGCTTCACAGCTAGCTAGCTATCAGCCTGATAAAAGAACTAGCTTACTATCAGTTGTTCTCCTTCTAAATTGTTCTCTGCCGCAGTAGCTTGTTTTCCTGTAGTCTAATAATGTTGAGGTTTAGTGAGATGCTAGGTGCAACAATTTCCTTTTGCTTATCTCTCCCCCCACCCCCCACACACACACCCAGGGGAAAAAAAGAGATGCTAGGTGTAACAAGAAATGGCAGAAATCTGCTGTTTTGTTCAAAGTGATTTATTATGCTATTCAATTCTTTCAGGTTAAGAGTCGTTTTACCACTGGTGCTGCTTCTCGATCCTTCACCTCCACCTCCTATGATCCGGTAACCAAGAATGAATATGAATATGTTAAAGTTGAGAAAAATCCCAAGAAGAAAGGTTACATCCAGCTGCATACAACACATGGTGATTTGAACATTGAGCTTCATTGTGACATAACACCAAGGACATGTGAAAACTTCATTACTCTTTGTGAACGAGGATATTACAATGGAGTAGCGTTTCATAGAAATATCCGGTATTTAGATAACTTTTTTACTTGAAATGGTTGCAGAGTATTTGTTTATCAATATGGACCATTGAATGTCAAGGAACTAATTTGTCTACGTTTGCAGGAATTTCATGATTCAGGGTGGTGACCCAACTGGCACAGGGAGAGGAGGTGAGTCTATCTGGGGAAAGCCCTTCAAGGATGAAGTACACTCCAAGTTGCTGCATTCTGGTAGAGGTGTTGTTAGCATGGCTAACTCTGGTCCTCACTCAAATGGTTCACAGTTCTTCATCCTGTACAAGTCTGCCACTCACCTAAATTTCAAACATACCGTCTTTGGTATGGTTGTTGGAGGCTTGACAACACTTTCTGCTATGGAGAAAGTTCCTGTCGATGACGATGACCGACCTCTGGTTAGTAGGAAGAGCAACTCTATATTTACTTCTTATTCAACAACTTAGCACCTTGAGTCATGCCTTGGATGCAAAGGTTATGCTTTGGTTGGGAGTTTAACTAACCTGGGTGGAAATACTCCCATAAATCTCTTTTAGTTATACCAGCATTGTTGCTCTAGTGGCTACGCCGTTTACATATCTGAAAGCTTCTAGATTCCATTATTAGAACCAGTATTACTTGATTACAGATTAATCTGGCGAATACAGATATTTCTCTAATATAAGTGATCGATATAATATTGCCGTTGTTTGTTTAAGAAACACTTTCATAAGACAGACCAAGCAAGTGAAGAATCTTTGTAGGCCTGCTCAGCTTTTGGGGTGAATTTCAGTTTTTTCTAAAAATTACTAGAAACAGTTTCATAGTCCAGACCAAACAAGTCAAGAATCTGTGTTAACCCGTTCAGCTTTGGGATAAGGATGAGATTTGAAGATCTTGCCAATGTAGACTAACTGTACTGCACGCAGTGGCGGATCTAGAGGCCAGCGTACGGATTCCCGGGAACCCAGTAGCTTTTGCATAGTCCTTGTATATGTATTAAAAAGTTCTTTAAATATCTATAAATATTTTGATTGTGAAACCCAATTGATAACTTGAGATAGTTATAGGAATCCATAGACTTCAAAGTCTAGATCCGCCTCTGACTGCACGTGTGTTAATTTATCTTCCTCTTATTCTTGCACAGTCATCATGCTTATGCTTTTCCCATCTGTGGTTAAAATGGCAGATCGTATGCTATCAGTTTTTTTAAATTAATTACTTGTCTAAAGAGAAAGAAGGGGAAAAAATCTTCCATTCTCAAAATTCCTCTTGATTTTTGGGTTTCAACAGAAAGTGGAGTGATAGGATCTAATCAGGATCTCATGTGGTTGTAAAGAACTAAATGCAGTATGATAGTAGTTCTGCTAGCCTGATGATCTCTTGGTTGTTTCATACCTTTATATTTAATGTTTTGTTATATTAAAAGAAGACTTTATTTTCTTCCCAGATACCATCTTCCATTGTCTGGTATTTTCATTCAGTCTTCCTTCATCTTTCATATCCTTCCCCTGGAGGGAGCCCGTACATGAAAATCTTGCTGTTTTTCTGTGCTTTCAGTGTTTTAATTTCTTAACTAGATAATTTTTTAAGCTGGCTGTTCTTTGTTCTGATGCCTGAGTCCTTACCTCAAATCCTTATGCTTCTGCTGTCTGTGCAGGAAGAGATCAAGATAATAAGCGTAGAAGTTTATGTCAATCCCTATGCAGAGCTTGATGAGGAAGAAGAGAAAACAAATGATGACAAGAAAACTGAGGATGAAGATAATGTTAGTATTATTTTTTTTCTTTAGCATTTTTTATAACACGGCCATTTTGCTTGTTTGATTGGATCTACTAATACTCTGTGTCCATCTTTCTCTTTTCTCTTCCTGTATTTCAGGAGAAGGTTGGATCATGGTACAGCAACCCTGGAACAGGTACCTCAGAGATTCAAGCTGTTGGCAGTGGGGTTGGGAAGTATTTGAAAGCAAGGGCTGCACAGGCCGACTCCAAAACTTCTTCTGATAGTAGTCTACCACCTATTTCTGCGGCAAAGAAGAGAAAAACGGGCACATCAACAGAGCTTAAAGATTTCTCAGCATGGTAGAATTGCAATTATCAGTTCACTGTGACATTGAATCGCTATAGGTGAGTGTAACATATTCAGCAGATACGTGTAAGAGGGACACTAAATGGTTAGGATGTAAACTCGATGCACCCCTTTTTTTTGTTTTTAATTTTTGAAGATTATCAGGGTGACCAATTAGATACTTAAAAAGAACATGAAGAAATGCTTTCAATGGAGTTCTACTCTTATATATCAACAAGAGCAACTAATACATTTGTAGCATATTTACATGAGAGCTTTATACATGTGACTGCAGACGATGTTTTGCATTTTTGGCGATTTATGTTATGTTATGCGGTGTGTGTGTGTGTATATATTGATAATTGAGTTTACTTTTTGTTATAAAAATTATTTTATGACTTCGGTACAATAAATTAAAAGTTGGATGACCATCCATGAAATTAACTTGCAATTTGAGAATAGCTAACTGGAGCGTCTTGTCGCCCCAAAAGCCTCGCAGGCAGTTCCACCAGTGTAGGTGTCTTATAAGGAGAAGGTGATACAGTGTCACGTTGTTGGTGTTTGCTTGCTCTCGTGTTTGAAAGGCATGTTTTTTCAGGTTCAAGCATTTTGCAACCCTTCGTGAGGATCTCGTGTATATTACTAAATTCATAACTTAGGCGTTTCAATATCTCCATGGGGCAAAAAGCAGGTCTGTTTTTGGTGTGGGTATTATTCTTTTCGTGTAGTAAAGTCATACTAACTGATACTAGTAAGAAAATAATAAGCTGGAGGAAGTAGTACTATCACAATTCACAGGCATGTGTTAAAGCCGGCATCAATGGAACAGCGCCTGCAAATTGAAAGTCATACTAATTATGAATGTGCAGTGCAGCGATGGTGCTGACTACTGAGTGCTGATACAAAGCATTTCTTCAGTTGTGGGACTCGACTTAAACAAAACAAAAGCTGATGCTCTTGTCTCTTCAAAAATTTGACCTGGTCATTATAAAAGGTAAGTCTCCACTTCTTTCATCCGTCTTGAAATTATTTTAGTCAGAAAAGTTGAAGAAAAAGAAATTCTAAAAAGAAGACATTCTTCTTTGCGTCAATGACTTTAAATATAAGGGTTAAATCTGAATCAATTAATTCTCCAATCATTAATTGCATTTATTGTGATCTTTTTTACTAGTAGTAATCACTTACACCCTTCTGTCCAGATCAATTTGCTGGCACGCCCATTAAAAAAACTATTACCACTAGCTCATGTGTAACACCACTGTCAACTATCACCATTATCATTGCACAACGAACAATCACTTCTAAGCTAGTCACCACTCTCCAACCACCACAACCAAGTAGCTCTACAATTATCAATTATCTCCACCATCAGCTATTACGATTAACCTTTACCACATAATCACCACCACCACCAACCGTCACCGTTGCACAACCATCAATTTTAATCACCACCACATCAACCTCTTTCACATCCAATCACAACTACTACCAGCTACGACCTAACAGCTAACACTATTGATCACCGCTAGCATCAGTTTCACTGTCGCTAACTTTTAGAGTATTTTTCATCAAACAATTACATAGTATATATTAAGATTTTCTCTAATTTTGTGCGAATATACTATTTAGTTAGTATTGGTTATTTGAATTTTATGTTTATTAACTTTTAATAAAGAAAAACTATACACATTGAGATGCGGGAGAAAATATACAATATCTTAGTAATAAATATATATACTCAAATTAGTACATTTTAATCTTGATAAATCAAATAGCCTTTTCATGAAAAAAATATTCAATAAAGAAATTCAGTTATATATACACATAATAGATTGAGTATATCTGCACCTCATCCTCCCCAACTTGACCAGGTCTTAGGGACTTCTCCTGAAAGATTTTGACACTTCTAGTGTTAGAGTAGGAGAAGGTAAAGTTGGAATTACATGCCCAGCCGTATTCATAATTTATTGTAAACTATAAGACTTGAAGAGAATGTTTCGATTAGACGAGTGAACATTCATTCGGTGATTTTGATTACATGAAAACAAAAAGCCTGTCTGGTCAAACATTGGTGGGGTTCCAATTCCATTCACTCCATTACGAATTACTCCCTCCACTTTGGACTGGATTCGCTCCTCGCTCTCCTGCCCTTCTGACTAGAGATAATAGGAAAAACAAGGACTAAAAATATTTGGCAATTTAGTTTCTAAAACTTCACTAAAAGATTTGATATTTTTTATATCTGAATTAGCTTTACAAGATTTTATTAACTACTTTATCTTCTTTTATTTTGGTTTTCATTCGGTACCTATTTTGCGACCTTAATTAGTTCGAATTCACGCCATATAAGACCTATTAAAAGGGAATCGCTCTCTAATTAAGCATTATTTTTACTGGAGACAGTAAAGTATGAGTTCTGTGAAAATAGGAGTCACGTGACTTACACTGTGTAGAAGAAGACAGAATTGTTATTTGTTAATTAAGTCGGTGAGTGGTGGTTAGTTTTAACCGTAAGATGACAGTTGTCGTAGGAATCAGTTGAAATTAGTTTCTACTATATATATGTAGCTAAGATGTAAATACTCATTCGACACATTCTATACAAAATACGCTTTTCTCCCTGTAATGTTCTCTCCTCTACACCTTCGTCTCTAATGACAGATTCAATTTGTATGAGCTCAAATCTTCACATGGTATCAGAGCTGTCAACTACATTTGCAAGTTATCTTAGTAGACTCTAAGAAAGTTTTTGCTTCAATCACTCTTTTCGATTTCCAATTGAGTTGCAGATTTGGATCATAATCATCTATTGTTTCTTCATCCTTTGGACACGACTAGAGCTCCGATAATATCAATTCAATTGACCGGCTCAGAGAATTTTACCACCTGGAGTCAAGCGATGGAAATCCATTCGCTTGGGAAAAATAAGATAAGGCTAGTCGATGGAACTCTAAAAAAGGGGGATTTTGATAAAGAGCTACGTCACCAGTGGGATCGATATAACGCAATAGTTTGGGATGGATTGTTGCTATTGCACAGTTCTCAAAGCTTTAAAACCTATGGGATGAATTTGATAATATGGTTCCACCACCATGTGACTGTGTTAAGTCGAAAAGGTTTCTAGAGTTCATGGAAAAACAAAGGTTCTTCAATTTTTGATGGGATTGAATGAAAGCTATGAGCAAGCTATAAGTCAGATTCTAATGACTATCCCTACACCAAGTATAAACAAGGCATATTCAATTCTTGTTGAAAGGGAGAGTCAAAGATCGGTTGTGAATTCCTCTATGATGGGAGAAGGAAGTGAACCAACAGCTCTGTTAGCTGGAAAAGGAATTGGCTATAAGAACTATAAAAAACCAAAGAAAAACTGGAACCTACAATGTGATTGCTGATGAAATGTCACACACTAAAGAAGAATACTACAAGATAATTGGATACCCACAAGACTTTAAGGGAAGAAGGAAAGAGCCTATGAACACAACTTAGAATGTTGAACATGAATCCAAATTTGGCAGGAAATGATACAAGAAGGAATGAGACACATGATAAAGCAAGAGCTAGGCACATTCCTATGGCACCACAACTTAATGCAGAACAATACAATCAAATCATGAGGCTGCTCAATCAAGGACCACCACAGACACAAGACAATATGGAAATTGTAGCAGCTATAGTACATTCTTTTCTAGCTTGCATAGAAAAGGGACACTGGATAATTGATACATGAACTACCAATCATATGGTAGCAGATCTAAACATATTGACTGATGTTAAGATAATAAGTTCTGATTGTAACAGCAAAGTACACTTGCCAAATGAAAATGTCACTAATGTATCACACATTGGAAGTTGTAAGCTCACAGAGACATGGGAAATAAAAAATGTGCTATTTGTCCCAGGTTTTCAGTATAATCTTCTGTCTGTTTCAAAGGTAACTAGAGAGCTTCATTGTTTTGTAGCTTTCTATCCAGACTTCTACTTATTCTAGGACCTCTCCCATGGTAAGGTGAAGGGGATTGGTAAGGAAAATGAAGGCCTCTACCTACTAGTCCCACAAGCCACTATTAGGTCAGGAACTGACAAGAGGACAATAGCTAAAGGTTTTGCTGTGGAAGAAGCATACAGAGATGTCTCATTGTGGCACAGGAGACTAGCACATGCTTCTGGAACTCACTAAAGGAATTACTTGGATGTAAGGTTGAAAGTTGCAAGAATGTAGTAGATAGTTTTGACATTTGTCCATTGGCTAAGCACACTAGATTACCTTTCCCTTCTAGTAGCAATGAAGTCAAGAAGAGCTTTTGAATTTTCTCACTTGGATGTATGGGACCATATAACACACAGACTTTTGATGGTAATAGATTCTTCTTGACTGTCGTAGATGACTTCTCTCGAGTAACATGGATATTCTTGCTGAATTTTAAGAGTGATGTGTTTTTTCTGCTAAAAAGTTTCTTTAAAATGATACATACTCAATTTGGTTCCATAGTGCAAACTATAAACTGATAATGGTGGCGAACTAGTAAGCTCAGACATGCATGATTTAGTCAAAGGATTAGACATTGTGCATCAGAGAACTTGTGTATACACTCCTCAGCATAATGGAATGGCAGAGGAAGCACAGACATCTCCTTGAGGTTTCCAGAGCAATCATGTTTCAAAGGCACATACCAATCCAATTCTAGGGTCACTTTGTGCTGGGAGCAGCATATATCATCAACATCCATATCTTTTTCCTTTTTCAGAATTTCCAAGCCTACCTTCAACTTTAAGTTCCTTTATTGTTTCCTTTAAGTCTACTATCACCACTAAGAGATCATTTCTTTCTTGCTCAATAATAGCAACTTTCTCCACTAAGGCATCTTTTTCCTTATTAACATTCTCAATGGTTTCTTTATAATCAACCACTACCACTATTAGATCATCTCGTTCGTGTTTTACGCTAGTGATTTTCTCAACTAGAACCTCATTTTTATTTTTCAGATTATCTATTGTTGATCTATTGTTTCCTTCAAGTCAACAACATAAAATACCAAGTTATCTCTGGTTTGCTCATCATCTCCTAACTCCATAGTTAAAGCATCCTTATCAATTACAAGACCATGGTAAGTATCAATTAACACATTTTCTAATGACAAGAGCTTTTTAGGAGAGTAGGACTTCATATTTCTCTGAACATCCCGAAAGTTTACCTCATCATTGTCGTCATCTTCATCATCATCATCTGATTGAGCCATCAAAGCAAATATTGAGTCATACTCAGTTGCTTCACTTTCAACTGCCATCATTGAACTGTCACCTGCATCATTTTCTTCTTCAGACTCACTGGAGAAATCCCCATACTCCAAGAGCTTTCTTCACAACATTGTCAGCGGCGTTCTTTCTTTTGAAGCGTTTATCAGGAACCGGGTTCCTCTTGGCTGCTTTGTCAGAGTTGTGTTTGAAATGTTCTTGCTTTAGGAGAGGGCAGTCCTTGATGAAATGTCCTGGCTTCCCACACTTATGACAGAGGTCATAATTCTTTGGCTTGCTAGATCTACCCCTCTTTGGGATACCTCCATTCCTGCGAACCATTTTCTGAAATCTTCTAGTCAAGTATACCATGTCACTATCCTCACCACTTGAGTCATTGTTTTCTGTTTGAGTACCGGATTCTTTTCCTTCTTTGGTTCTCTTCTCTCACTGTCTTTCTTCTTCTTCTTCTTCTTCTTCATTTCATAGGTCTTCAGATTCCCAACTAGCTCATCTATGGTCAGCGCCTGCAAATCTGTTGCTTCAATATAACATTCACTTTACTCTCCCAAGAGTTGGGCAACACACTGAGAATCTTCCTCACAAGCTTGTTCCTTGTAATAATTTCACCAAGAGAGTGTAGCTCATTTATGATAGAAGTGAATCGAGTGTGCATTCTTGAATGGATTCATCATCCTTCAGTCTGAAGAGCTCATACTCAGTGGTGAGCATGTCAATCTTGGATTGCTTTACTTGACTGGTTCCCCGTGCGCAGTTTGTAGAGCTTCCCATATTTCTTTTGCATATTGACAAGCTGATATCATGTTGTATTCATCAGTGATCAAAATTTTCTTAGCACGAAAATTTTTCTCAACAGCTTTTCGATCAGCGTCGTTGAACTCCTTCCTCATATTAGGAACTGTTACAGTTGGATCTCCAACCTTCTTTTTAGGGACAAAGGGACCATCACAGATGACATCCCACAGCTCGGAGTCTTCAGCCATGATAAAGTCATGCATCCTTGTCTTCCACCACCCATAATATTGGCCATTGAACCTAGGTGGCATGTAAGTAGACTGACCTTCTTCGAAATTTGGTGGAGCAACCATGATGATCCTTTCTAGGTGTTAACCTAATAGAAAGAACCTGCTCTGATACCAATTGATAGAATATATGAGTCCACCAAACTATATAGAGATCGAGTCTTATATTAGTTTTCACAGATTATACTTGCACAACAATAAGTAAATGACGGGGGGAACTTTTAGGTGGAAAATGCCCGACTCAATGGGATTAAAAACCACGACCTACACTTGTAGGATCTAAAATTCACTATGAGCAACCTTTTAGATTACAACCTATGCAACCTAGGAATTAAACTCTTAATCCCTCACTAAATTGTAATACACCTATTACAAGCCACTTTGCAATAAACCTATTACAAAGACTTCAACACATGACTAACTCTAGTCACGACACAAACATTGAAGTTTATGATTTACAAAGGTTTGCTAATTAATGCTTCTAGACAATCAAAGTAGGAATTACAATGAAGAACAATTACAAAGTTACAACTCAACTAAGGACATACAAAGACTTGTTGTAGGAACTGGTCCGGAGCAGTGATGTACTTTGTTCTTGATGCACTTGAGAATTATATTCTTGATAATCAAATGCTTGGAGTGCTTGAATGAATTCTCTTGTTCAAGTGATGTCTTGTTGTAAGATTAATGTTAATACAACTTGGATGACATCACTTGAATGATTAATCACTTAAGTGCTACAAGGTCCTTCCCAATGGAAGTGACTACTGCATTGTGTTGTACTGTTTGCGTTTACAGTGCATGCAGTCATTTTTCAGCTGTGGAGAGTTGACTTCGTACTGTTGCCAGGGGAACCCAAGGTCATCAGTTCCCTGTGTTGATTCTTTATCTTCTAAAGTCATAGCAACTCTCATTAGCTTGAGTCAGATGTTTGAGCTGTGTACCGAGTGTGTATCAGGTTCCTTATCTGGTTCTTGACAATAAGTTTGTTAGATCATCAAAACATAAAACTAAGGTACTTGAAACCCATCAATGAGGATCAGGGATCACCTTTCATTTTTTACAGATTTTCAATTACCTGCTAATGAGGTAGATCCTAATTCTTCTGTTCCTGTGGATTCATCAAAGGAATACTTAGTAGAACATGCTGGCCCTGCAGAGGTTGATAATCCTCCTTCAATTCCCGAAGAAACTCTAGTTGATACTTCCTTAGAATCATCACCAGATATACCTGGTACTACTGATGTCCCAAGCTCTTCTACAACACTAGAATTTATATAAGGGAGTCACAAAGGCAGACCAAGGAGCCCATTCAGCTATCTGATTATGTTACACCTCATAGCAAGGGTAATGCAGTATTGTATCCTATTGAGAACTACTTATCCTATGCAGAATTATCTGCAGCCTATCAAGCTTACCTGGGATCTTTCTCTTCTATTGTTGAACCAAGTTCTTTTCAAGAGGCATGTAAGGATCCTATATGGGTGGAAGCTATGAAAGCTAAAATTCAAGCACTACAAGACAACAAGACTTGGGAATCAGTCAAGTTGCCACATAGGTAGTATGTGATTAGATGTAGATAGGTATAAAAGGTGAAGTTGAAAGCTAATGGGGATGTTGAGATGTTCAAGGAAAGGTTGGTAGCCAAATGCTACAACCAGAAAGAAGGCCTTGACTATCAAGAAACTTTTTCTCCAGTGGTTAAAATTGCAACTGTCAGGACTATACTTCACTAGCAGCAAAGCACAACTGACATATACATCAACTAGATGTATACAATGCTTTCTTACAAGGGGACCTTCATGATGAAGTGTACATGGAACTCCCTCAAGGATTTTCAAGTCAGGGGGAGACTACTATTGTGTTCAGACTTATCAAATCCCTTTATGGGTTGAAACAAGCCAACAAACAATGGAATCTAAAACTGACATATCCGCTCCTACAATATGGCTTTACCCAAAGTAGTCTAGATCATTTCCCTATTCATCAAACAACAAGATGAGGAAACTGTAATTCTATTAGTATATGTAGATGCCATGTTGATGATATGAAACAATTTGAGACTGATTGAGGAAACCAAAAATTCATTACACAAAGCATTCAAGGTCAAAGATCTGGATGACTAAAAGTTTTTCCTGGGAATGGAGTTTAGCAGGTCAAAGAAGGGATTCTCGTTAATCAAAGAAAGTATGCTTTGGGGATAATTTCAGAACTAGGCCTAGGGAGTGCAAAGTCAGCATGGACAGCTCTTGAGGCAAATGTCAAACTAACAGCTCCAGGATATGACAAGTTAATTGGCAAAGAGGATGATCAACTCCTAGAAGATAAATGTCAGTATCAAAGGTTAGTAAAGCTACTATACCTTACATTGACTAGGCCATATATTGCATACTCAGTACAGACTCTCAGCCAGTTCCTGCAACAACCAAAAAGATCTCGTTGCAG
The DNA here is from genome assembly GCA_005239495.1 of Nicotiana undulata. Taxonomy (NCBI): domain Eukaryota; kingdom Viridiplantae; phylum Streptophyta; class Magnoliopsida; order Solanales; family Solanaceae; genus Nicotiana; species Nicotiana undulata. The sequence continues at coordinate 175,355 of ML262784.1, forward strand.
TGAGAGTTGTGAAGTATGTCAAGAGGGGACCAGGTTTAGGTATCCTGCTAAGTAGCACCAGATCAAACAAGTTGAGTGTCTTCTGTGATGCAGACTGGCTTCATGTCCAAACACAAGAAAGTTAGTGTCTGGCTTTCTAATCAAATATGGGTAGTCATTGATTTCCTGAAAGTCCAAGAAACAAAGTATTGTATCTAAAAGCTCAGTTGAGGCAGAGTACATGAGCATGACAAGTGCTATATCATAGTTGGTGTGGGTCGCAACCCTATTGAAGGTATTAGGAGCAGAGGTTACATTGCCTGTTGATGTATACATTGACAGTAAAGCAGCAATACAAATAGCAGCAAATCCTGTATTCCATGAAAGGACGAAGCATATAGAAATAGATTGTCATTTCATTAGACAAAAAAATCAAGAAGGACTGGTGAAAACTCATCATATAGGCACAAGGGATCAAGAAGCAGATATTCTAACAAAGGGGTTACCAAGAGCTCAACATGAACATCAAGTTGGCAAGCTGGGAGCGCTGAATATTTTTGCACCCACCAGCTTGAGGGGAGTGTGAAAATATGAGTCACGTGACCTACACTTTGTAGAAGAAGAAAGAATTGTTATTTGTTAATTAAGTCGGTTAGTGGTAGTTAGTTTTAACAGGAAGATGTCAGATGTCATAGGAATTAATTGGACTTAGTTTCTACTATATATATGTAGCTAAGATGTAAAGATACGCATTCGATACATTCTATACAAATACATTTTTCTCTCTGAAATGTTCTCTCCTCTGCACCTTTGTCTCTAATGGCAGATTCAGTTCGTATGAGCTCAAATCTTCACATGTTCCACTCTTGTAACTCCGGGAAAAAGTAAAAGTAACATTTTCTTCACATATTAAAAGCTTTTAATCCATTTTTTAAGCCTAGTCTAATCAGTCACTTTCTGTTATTAGTACTCGGGATGTCATCTTGAAACATACATTACAAAGAAGATTACCACATAGACATGGTATATCAATTGTTGGACAAATGACTACGTAGAGAAACCGAGTATACTTTTCAAATGTTGACCTGTTAAACACGTTAAATACTGTGTTAATTCTTAAATAAACAATGAAATACAAAAATAGAGAGAATTAAAAAAAGTTAAGGGACTAATATAATTAAATGGGGATTGTCCTCCAAAGTTGTTTAGTGATCTTTCGTAGTCACCTTTTAAACTAACCCAACGGCGATCTAAATTATAGACGAGATATTGTCATATCATTTCCAGTTTCATTAAGAAAATCATGTGGGGATTATGTTGCTGACGTTCTCTTTTTATATTTTATGTTACTATAAAAAGTGCGTTAATTAAGCTTCCGACGTGAATGACCTATCTATTTAGTTTGACATATTCAAACAAGATTAAAAAAAGAGTGTATGGTCTCTCGAGTTTTAGCACAGCTTAAGAAAGAAAAAAGAAAGGGGAATTCGTTAATTCTTCGGAGAGTTTCCCAAGAGAATATATCTTGGAAAATTGAGGTATGCAATGACCACTCTGCCCTTTCCGAAATTATATAAATTTTCATTTTGATTGAATCATGAAGGCAGCGGCTTAGCTATGTTTGTTTAAGGGTGGTCAACTGATCATCTTTCGTTCAATAATTATATAATATATAAGGTAAAATATTATGGATATTCAAAATTTAAACACCTTTATTGAATTTTCTGGCGTCATCACTCTTTCCTATAAACGTACGTAGAGCAAACCTACTACCTATTCTCTTAAAAGAGAGGAGTCCGAATTTAGTACAAACTTTTTTTCCAATAATTGTAAGGATAGAGCCAAGAATATAAATGACGAGTAGTGATGGCAAATGAGCGGGTTAAAAATGGATTGAGTAAAAATAGGTTGGGTCCCCACCCGCCCATATTTCATGCAGAAAAAAAACGGATTGGGTTGAATGAGCGGGTTGAATATGGATTAACCCATATTACATAAGTGTATTTTTTTTCTAATGCAATTTATATGGGTTGTATTTTTTTTTCCGGAAAATGTTTTCCAATTTTCCTCATCAACTCATTTTCCTCCAATTGGAGAAAAATGTTTTCCCTATCAAGAGAAGGGAAAACATTTTCTAAAACTCCTTCTCAACTTTCCTTACCCTCACCAACCCACTCCATACCCACCCACCTAACCCCACCACGTGCCCTCTCTCCAAATTTCTTTTTTCGTCACCATCCACCCCGCAAAAGAAAAATTTATTTTTACTTTTTTTTTGTTTCGTCACCACTCACCACGTTCTAAAGTCATGAATTCGGAGGTTTATAAGTTTCGAAGTTTACGAGTTTAGAAATTATAAAGTTTACTGGTTCGAAATTTTGCGATTTTGAAAGTTTTGCGGTCCAAAAATTTATGAAATTTGTGGGTTCGGAATGTTGTTGGTTCGAAAGTTTATGACTTCATGTTTATCAAAATTATTTTGTGAATATTCTTGAAAAAATATTTTCCTTGATTTGCGTACCAAACACCAGAAAATGAATAAGATTACTACTTGTTTTTCAAGAAAATATTTTCTTGAAAAATATTTTCCTTTATACCAACACACCCTTAATAATATTTCTATTAAGTTGGGTGGGGTTGGGATGGTAGTAGTGGGTGTAAGAATGGGGTGGGCTAGGGTGGTTTGGGGTGGGGGTGGGTAGGTGGGGATGAGGCATATGGTGGATTGATTGAAAAAGAGTTTTGAAAAATATTTTTCTTTCTCTTGATAAGGAAAATAATTTCCTTCAATTAGAGGAAAATGAGTTCATAAGAAAAATGTTAAGCTAAACAAATATGAAAAAGTTGGAAGATAATCCACTAGTCTAACCCATATTTTACCCATATTTTACCCATGAATACTCATATTTCTATGGGTTGAATATGAATTGAAACTCAAATTTTACTCAATTTAAATATCACTCACCCAACCCATTAAAATATAAACGTATTGGGAAGATTAACAAAATATGGATTCATTTTGCCAGCACTTGTGATGAATTTGAGTTAATGCAATTTTATAGTACGTACATGACAAGAAAAGGCGAGGCGCCAGCTTAATACAAGACCATCGTTTACGTTCATTTTAGTTTTTACAGCTTGCTTAGATAATTAGTAAGAAATTTTTAGTAATATAGCAAATGGTATCTATAGATAGCTAATAACTACTAAATTATAGTGCTTTATGAAAATTTCTCTAATTAGTACTATTAATTAGACTATGTCCTTTGAACGGGCGCAAGACCCTAGTTCTCTTTTTTTTTCTTTGTCAGCCCTTTATTTGAAAAAGCACTAAGCATGTCTATTTACGATCAATGCATTAATCAAGCCTTAAAAAAAATTATATTATCAATATAATTTAATATGAAATAATATATTAATTATTATATTTACTAGATCACTAATTATTGTTTATCATAGAGATATTTACTTAAAATATTCTTATCAGCTTGTGTATATAAACTTTTATATACTTAAACCTTTTATTTTACTACCCGTGCTGTGGATTAAAAGAGCTAGACTGACACCGTGACACGTTATTTTACGAAAATAGTTGTCAAGATTTTAACTTTATGATTTTTGAATTTTAAGGCTATGACTTCAAGTGTTAATGATTGGGTTCTAAACTTAATATTATACATATTTAAATAATTACTTGATATAAAATATACTATTTGAGCGAAAGCCGACTTATACCTCCGCCCCTATTAACCAATGGATTTTTCAGCCTTTGATATGGATTAAGCTATAAGTTCCATAATAATCACACAAGAACGCGCGCGGCAGAAATATTTTCTAGGAAAATGGCCTAGTACTGGTGATGATGGATTTGTTATGGGGGTGGAGAAAAGTAAAGGAGCATGCCCTGGATTTAAGATAAATTCCCAACGTTTAATTAATATTGTATTCAAAGTTAAAACGATCAAGATTCTAATGATATTGCATACTGTATGGGTTTTCGTAGAAGTATAAGAAAGGTAAAAAAAAAGGGGCAGAATTTTCATCTTTTTGTTGTTCTTTTGGCAGGCTTTGAAGATGGATTAGGAGGCAAAAGAATGTGAATGAATGGGTAATTGTGATGGTTGAAAATAATAATAATGGAATAATTTTGGTGGTGGGTTTGATAATGATCATATATCATGGAATCCATGAAATCATCACGATGATGCACGCCGGCAGCTTTTTTAATGTCTCTATCTTTTTCTCTTTTCCCCTCAAAACCCCATTTGTCACGCCTGCTCCCACTCACTTATACTCCCTCCCTCTTCTCTTCTCTTTTCAATGTGTGTATATATGAAAAGCTAATCTACTAATTAAGCTGTTTCTTGGGGTCTCGACTTTATATAATCTTTTCTACCTTTTCGTATTTCTTTATTATACCACTATCTATATCTTTTGTCAGACAAATTTCTACTATCTAAATACACACCAACCAGTCCCAATATGGCTAGCTAGTTCCATGTTTTAACGGGGGGGAAATTTCTACTATATTTTTCAGTCATTTGAAAGAATGATACTAGGAAACAATAGAAACCAAATCCACCTCACATCTCCATTTCATTAATCTTATTCCATTCTTATCATAATAATAATAATATCTCGACTGCCTCAATAAAAAGAAAAAGCAAAGTGAAAGTTAATTTACTTGGATATATATTATTCTTCTCTCTTTTTATTCTTTGCCCACTCTTCTCCCCTTTCTCTTTCTTTATTAAATTATGTATATCCTCTAGCTAAAAACCACCTACTCCACTTTGATCTTTTACTTTGAGCCATCCAACAGAATCACTGAGGAAAAAGGAACATTATTCTTTAACTTTGATGTGGGTCGACTATGGATACTTTGTTTAGATTGGTTAGTCTTCAACAACAACAACAACAACAACAATCTGATCAATCCTTTAACTCAAGTAGAACTTCAAGCAGCTCTCGATCTTCTAATAAACAAAATACCTACACTACTTACAATTATCCTTCTCATCATAATCAAGAAGACGAAGAATGCTTCAACTTTTTCATGGATGAAGATGACTTCTCCTCTAATTCTTCTTCTAAACACAACAACTACCCTCCTCCTTATCATTACCAACACCACCACCAACAACAACAACAACAACAACAATTTTCCAACACTCCTACACCGACAACCACTAGCAGTACTCCAACACAATCTCATCAGTACTATGATCAGTTCTCTCCAGCACGTGACTTAAACCTAGAATTTGGTTCTTCATTTTCGGGCAAGTGGGCAACTGACATCCTTCTAGAAACTTCTCGAGCCATTGCTGATAAGAACAGCACACGTGTCCAGCAGCTGATGTGGATGTTGAATGAGCTAAGTTCTCCCTATGGTGATACCGAGCAAAAATTGGCTTCTTATTTTTTGCAGGCTTTGTTTAGTCGAATGACGGATTCTGGCGAACGTTGTTATAGAACGTTGGTGTCTGCTTCTGATAAAACATGTTCGTTCGAGTCAACGAGGAAATTGGTTTTGAAATTCCAGGAAGTTAGTCCGTGGACAACTTTTGGTCACGTTGCGTCCAATGGTGCAATTATGGAAGCGTTCGAAGGTGAAAGTAAGTTGCATATAATTGATATTAGCAACACTTATTGTACTCAATGGCCAACTTTGCTTGAAGCTCTTGCTACTCGTACTGATGAAACTCCTCATCTCCGACTCACCACCGTGGTCGTAGGTGGCGCCACCGGAGGAACGGCGGCTGTGCAAAAAGTTATGAAAGAGATCGGTAGCAGAATGGAAAAATTTGCTAGGCTAATGGGTGTGCCATTTAAGTTTAATGTCATACATCATATGGGAAATTTATCTGAATTGGATGTTGGTGCGTTAGATATTAAAGAAGATGAAGCACTAGCAATTAATTGTATTGGTGCGTTACATTCGGTTTCACCAGCTGGAAATCGGAGGGATTATTTGATATCATTGTTTAGGAGATTACAGCCTAGGATTGTGACTGTTGTGGAAGAAGAAGCTGATCTTGATGTGGGAGTTGATGGTTTTGATTTCGTTAAGGGTTTTCAAGAATGTTTAAAATGGATTAGGGTTTATTTTGAATCATTAGACGATAGTTTCCCTAAGACAAGTAACGAACGTTTGATGCTAGAGAGACAAGCAGGACGGTCTATTGTTGATTTACTGGCTTGCCCTCCATCAGAGTCAATGGAGAGGCGGGAAACGGGGGCAAAATGGTCACATCGTTTGCATGCAGGAGGGTTTAGTCCGATTTTATACAGTGATGAAGTTTGTGATGATGTGAGGGCTTTGTTGAGGAGGTATAAAGAAGGGTGGTCAATGACACAGTGTGGCGGAGATTCCGCCGGAATATTCTTGTCGTGGAAGGAACAACCGGTGGTGTGGGCCAGTGCATGGAAGCCTTAGATCACCAATGGGTGGTGTTGGGTGGGGTGTCGCCATCTTAGATAGCTCCCTATTGCTCTCTCACTTTTGTTAGTGGATTTGTTTGGAGTGGATGGAATCGAGAAAGGTACCTTTGTCTTTTTTTTTCTTGAATTTAAAATGATGAATAGAATTTTTGAGCTTTAATTAGTAGTAACATACTAATTCTCTCGGATGATGATTAACCTTTTGTTAACATTGGTGATTGATTTCGGCATTCAAGCAAAGAAAATTTGGGTTTTCAATTGAGTTTAAGTTATGTGTACTGTTAGTGTTTAATCATATGGTGCGTTTTAATCCCTTCGGTGACAAGTTGGTTGGTATAATACAAACCAAATTATGTCTTTCTTGCTAATACATCCATTAGTTATATGACTACAAAAATGTCAATATTGTTAAGAATAACGCATAAATACTCCATTAGTTACATTCTGTTGTCTTTATGGTTAAGTAGGAGAACAACAAGACAAATAGCTAATGCATCAAGTACACATGAAACTCAGTAACTTGTTAAAGTACTTTAATTTATCTAAGTGTTTGGTCTAAATTTGTGTATTGGTGGAGTAGGTATTAGGAGCCAAAGGATGATATAAGCATAGATTTGTAATCTTTAAAGTAAGAAATAATTGAGATAAAAACAAAAATTGATCATAAGATTGTAACAAAGGGTCGTTATCTTGGGTTGGGACCATAGAATCTTAGGACGGCTATTGAGTTTAGGGTTATGCTTGGGAATCTAACAAAAGGTGTTTAGTCTTTAGTGGTATATAATGGTCTAATATATTAAGTGGCCTGCACGCTGTATAGATATGGTCTATTTCATATTCTATTCCTATTCATCTTTCCTTTTTTTTCTCCATACTTTTTTGGTGAGAATGAAATTGCTTTAAGCCACTTGATGGCCCCTCTCCCACACCAATAAAACCATAAATTAAACTTGGCCCCTGAAGTGGATGACTACTTTTTGGCCCACTAAAAAAAGCAAGAGAACAAGAGAACAAGAAACATTCAGTAATAGTAGTGGGAAGTGGGAAACTTCTTTTTAGGGCTTCTTTTTTATACATCTCTCTTACTCTTTTGATGAGACCTGCCCCCTCCACGTTAACATTCTCACTACCTTTTCACATTTGGTTTTTCCTTTTTATTTTTTATTTGGTATTCGGTATTTTTATTGGAGTTCGATTCAATTTGAATTCTCACCGAAAAACCACGCCAATACATCAAGACAACTCCATTCAAAGTTCGAATTTGAAACCTCTTGTTAAGGATGAAAAAACACTTACCACCTTACTATAACTTTTATTTGGTCCTTTCTCTCTTTTCATTTATGTGGGCCTTTTCTTCATCTATGCAGGGCGAATACACGCTTACCGGAGCGTTGTCACACGATAACGCTTTATTGGAAAATTTTACTAAATATATGTATTAATACTGCACGAAAATGACATTACTTGACATAGATTGTGTCTTGGTGTGTTGGTTATGTACTTGATTTTGCTATGAGAGGTCAAAAGTTCAACCCTCAACTAGTTCTATGATAATCAAAGTTATGTTCCAGTTCTTCTATAAATTCCTGCATACGCCATCTACGATTATCAAAAGCATGGCCTCAATGAATTCACTATATATTATTTTGTCTACATTTTCTTTATTTGCTTCTCTTTATAGCATAAAGGAACCCTGGTTTTGTATATTATGGTGATAGAAAATTGACCAAGACTTTGTTGTGATGACCAAAATACTGCAAGTTGGCGACCACCCAAATAAAGGTTTGGTCACTGTCACCCATATATTGAAAAAAGAAATATAAAGTTTTTTTGGATGGTTTGCGTTAAGCGTCTGATAACAGCAACTCTTTATATTATGCTCTTGTTTATGTAACAAGGTTATCAGAGTGTGAAAGTGATTTATTACCCTAAAATGGACATTTAATCAAATAACTAATTCAACAGAGAGAGTGACTGCACAACTACTAATGCAAATAATCCACCCCGAAGAATAAAATTCAAGGAATATTTTGTCTTTTACGATGTTGCTTTTCGTTGAGGGCACCATTTTCTTGGAGACAAAAGAGAAATAGAATGGTTTGAGGAAATCTTGCAAGGGATATAGAGTATTTATCTATCTCTGACTTTTGGTTAAATAACATTTTTGCTAATTTTTCTTCAATATTAGGCATGTTGGCTCTTATATTTGCCCCTATAGAAGATCCATTTGCTTCCCTAATAAATAGCTAATTCGTCCAATCAACTAACAAAAGAACGATGAAAATAGAAAAAAAAAATTGACCAATTATCTCGCATATACCAACATTGGAATTCTACGTCAAATAGAGTAATGGATCCTCTCTCTCTCTCTTGGAGCTTTACAATGTTTCCTTCTTGTGTTCAACTATTAACTGGTAATATAGCACTTTCAGTAATAACATTCAGATAAATTTTAATACAGTCGAGACATAAACTAAAAACGCAAAGAAAATCCCATTGCGGCCCAAACAGGAAGTCCAAGCTGGTTTCACTCAACAACAGTAATTCTAGCTCAAAAGATTACAGTATTACGATACACATGCCTAGGATGGAAATTAGGCATAGCAGTTCAAACTCTAAAAATTTACACCTATCGTTTTTGAGCATACAACTGGTTAATTTTTTAATTGTAAAGAATAATGCTACAACAATAAACTACGGAAAAATTATTTGAAAAATAAAATAAAAATGAAGAACATATTGTACAAATGCTTCCCTGTATCTCCTACTCATTTTTTTCCCTGCCACTTATAAGGAAGTCTCCATCTTTTATGCCAATAAATAGACACTCTGGACCATAAGGGGAAACCAAAATTGTACTCAAGAGGATGGTCTACGGGCCCTGCTACTCTTAAAGGTAGCCACACATACCTTGAATCCCTTAAATCAGCTGGATTCCACCTATCTGCCATAAAAATAAAGGAACCAGGTAGCTCAGGCAAAGGAAGCACAAATGTGCTCTGAGCAAAAAAAGTTGTGAGTCTAAAAACTTTGTTGCCGCCGATGCATGGATTTCCAATGGTCTCCCACGGCCCCATAATCGATTCAGCTGCGTGAGCTAGGGCCTCATTTGGAGCCCAACCAGTGCAACCTGATGTGATCATATAGTAGGTCCCGTCGTGCTTGAACAAAGCAGGGGCTTCCCTGTGTTGTCCGACTAGAACCCTTCTCATGGCTTGGGTCACGTCTATGTATTCTTCGTTAAGTGGACCGATATGAAGCTCACTATTGTCTTCCGAGGAGTAGACGAGATATGCTATACCATCCTCATCTTTGAAGAGTGTCATGTCCCTGCTATCATATCCGTGAGGCCGTTTACTGTACAGATAATCAAAGGGACCAGTGGGGAAATCACTAGTGGCGACACCAGCTGAAGCTTTCGTGTAGTTTGTGTCATCAATATGCATCCACATTATGTATTTACCTGTTTTCTCATTGTAAATTACTTTTGGCCTCTCCAGTACATTTAATTTGTACAAATCGTGTGTCTCATCATTTTCTTCCGCTGCCAAAACGATTCCTTCATTTTTCCAAGTCCACAAATCTTTTGATGAATAGCAACCAACACCGATAACATCAACCTGAAAGGAAGAAAGAATAGCGATGAAAAGCTGAAAAGTTAAAGCCAAAACTAATTCCCAGATCAAGAACAAATCTCATGCTTTTGCCAACGAAGCAGAACCAATCTAGATAATGGACAAGAGATCGACAATCTAGGAACCAAGGAAAAGTCTCATAACCTACACGTAAATAAAAAGAACAGCTCATGTATTGTTATGCACATGATACAGTGTCAACATTTTACTCAAGCCTTACATCTGAAAGATCATCCCATTAGGTTACTCATCTAAGACAGTTGAGACTGTCCCTTTAAGAGGCACTCGTGCTCAAATGATTTCCAAATGCTTCTGAGTGTCCAGGAGCTTTAAAAAACTGCTTTAAATTGCTTATTTGGTAATTGGCCTCTGATTGGTTGGTTGAGTGACTGTGGGGTAGGAAATGGGAGGGAGGAAGCGTATGAGTCCAAAAAAAAAAAAAAATCAGTACACTACGACAGAAGGCAAGGAGGATAAAAATGGTATGGATGGGAAAAGGCACCAGCACATTTCCACTGAGATCCTTTATTTTATTTTATTTTTTATCATTTTTGTACAGATGACTCTATTGACTTCCAGCAACAAGAGAATTCTGAAAGATATTTACAGCAAAAAATTCAGCAGCATTAGTTGTCATTTTATGTGTTCAAATCTATCATGGCCTCTAAATCACATTCTCGGTGAGATCCAATTACCTAAATCTTCAAAGCAATGGTGGCAATATGACAGGATGGAGGGAGATATGGAGCAAATCGCGCAGAAGAAAGCGACCTTGTCTTGTTAATGAGGTAAGGGTAGCTCATTAAAAGCATCCAGAAGATGCAAGCAAAAGATTACAAGAAAGAGAGATAGTGCCCGCTCATATACACTAAAAACTAGTCTATCACTAAGGAGCGGACACAATCCAAAAATTGAATACAGCTAGTTACTGGGGCCTGATTAAGCCAACTAAACAAGTTCAGTAAGCATTTTTCTTTCAGTACATGAGTAGGAGTTTTGATCCCATCAACACATCTACGATTCCTTTAATTCCAGATGCACCAAAAATAGCAGCAGGTACCATTACCCAATTTTTTTTTGATGGATTTACCAACTCTCAATGCGCGGAAGAAAGCGACCTTCTTCACATGGTCAGCACGGATGCAATTCTTACTACAGAACAACCTTAGATAGAGGAAATTGATTATTGGTAGTTGGTATTGTCTGGGTAAGGAGCAACGGGAGATCGCTGATTATTTAACTTTACAATGTAGAGTAGCCTCACAGCTTTGGCAATTGTGTTCTCTTTATTGGACTTTGATTGGGTACCCTGAAGATGATGTAAGAGGCTCTGTGAAGTTGAAGGGTAAGGATTAAGAAAGCTAGGGTCCAGCAGAAAGTAGCTTAGAAAACTAGCCTACTATGCCATTTTTGAACTATATGTAGGACTTCAATCAACAGAACCAAAACTCTAGAAGCTATAATGAACTAACAAGCACTCAGACCTTGATAAGCCTTCAATGGAGTCTGATGAGAGAACTTAGGAAGATAACCTTTCCTCACAAGCAATAACTTCAATAATCTGAGGTTCAACAGAAATAATTAAATACTCCGTATTTATAAATTTGGTTAAGTCAAAGAATGAACCCATTAGGAAATAACATGTTTTCGGCCTTGAAAATACAACTTGATAAATTGTGTTGCCTGAAGGGGATGTGCAGTCGAACATTAGTACGCCTTGCAGGTTCTTCTGACTGTAAAACTTCAAATAGTTGTAGTGTGTGCATGTGTTTGCAGCCAAAACCCATGATGTGCGGTCGCACTTAGTTCAAGTGGGACTCCAGAGAGTTTAAACGTATGGCCGGAGGCCAGATCATACCATATGCAGTCGTCCTTCTCTATGACTTCAAAATTCCCCTGTGATAGTCTTGAACTCTCTCCCAAATTGGCTTGAAGCAAACCAAAGTGGCTAGCCTCTGGGTCTTCTTGCCTCCATAAATGACCATCTTTATACCATTTTGTAACTAAAGTATTGGTTGCATCCTTGAGCTTCTTGGCCTAGGCTCCTGTGATGGGTCCACTAGGCATGGTCAACACATTTGGAGGCATTGGTCTTCCCGTTTCACTATCAGGTATTGACTATGCTGGACGCCTTAATAATCCTACTAATCAGCAGTCCAAGTTTGTTTTGTGCAAGGCTTGATGCTATCTCAATCCACTCAAAAAAAGCTACGGGAGCAACAATCCTACTAATTCATCTTCATCCTTTACGACGGTGGGAGGTCGCATAACAAGAAATAGGCTATTTCATTTGTTTTTTCTTGTAGTCTCATTTCATTCTTGACAAATCCAGCGAGGAGTTCATAATCTAGTCTAGAGTAACAGAAGAATCTTGGTATGCCCGTATCAAAAACGAATGCAATACCACTTGGCTATTCTCTATTTTTGGATGGTAAAAAGGGGGAGAAGAGGAAAGGAGAAGAAGGGCTCAGAAACATTTATTCAATTCACGAAACAATTTATCACCAAGTTGTACAAAACAATTAATAGCAAATCAACTCCCTAACACAGGCAAGCTCCAAAACTTTTTGAAGAGCCGGATTTATCTAGGAAACAAAGAAAGTTGTTTAAATCAATTGAATCTGCCTGTGAACAGGAACAGAAAAATGTTGCACTTAAAATTTCAGAAGATTAAAACCTGATAAGTCATATTTTTCCTCATGATTCTACCTGTTTGTGGCTCTGAAACTGTATATGATGATATTCTAGATGTGTCAACCTCTTCATAATCAATCCCACACTCATTCTTCTTCCTTACTTACTTTGCACTAAGAATTTTGGCTGCTCAATGGGATTTCAAAAGATGATGTTACTGTTTTAAAAGACACCTCAAAGAGCTTACAAAGCTATCAGTCCCCTGAAACTTAGAACGTAAAATCATGTTAGCTAGCCTGAAATTCGACAAGCTCTCCTTGGTGCGTTTCCATCCACAAGTGAAACTAACTAAAATGGTTTTGGGAATAGTTTGCATATATGAAGAATACAAAAGAACCAAAAGATGAAAATATTGCCCTAAAAGGTATGCTTCCTGTGTTACAATAGCCCAGAGCAGAAAGCAGTCACAGCTTGTTAACAGCACATCAGCATGCAATGATAATCTGTACGGAGGAATCTTATTTATTAATTAAAAAGAAAAAGTTGAACCCCAGGAATGGAATACAGTGAGATAGGGGAAAATGCATGCCAATCTTATCATTAACTAACAGGAAGGAGGAGAGGACCTCAGGTCGAGCATAATAAGATTTCAGAAGTAAATTACTACGTTTTTAGTATGTTAAGAAAGACCAAGAGCAACACAAGGCCACATTTCTTTCTATTGAAAAGGATAGTATAGGAGAGATAGAAGGTCGCCTTTTCCCTTTAAATTTTCAGCATTATTGATTCAAGCATGATATTTCTATTTATACTTGGGATCTAATCTCCACAACCTTTCATGATCTACCCTGGATCACATTGAAAGCAGTCTTTTCTCTTTCCCAAGAGCTGAGCACAAATATATAATCACCAATCAACTGATGGGAACAAAAGAAAGGAGATAGAAAACCAGATATTGTTTAGAACTAGAGGCAGAAGGAACTGCAGCGTCTTACTGAGATGTGCATGCAAGTTGTACAAAAGCATTACCTCGTTCAATGTAAAAATATACAAGATGCATCCACTAGTTCACATGCAGAGGCGGAGTTAGGATTTGAACCTTATGGGTTCGAGATTATAATCCTTTTTAAGTTACTGGGTTCTAAATTAATAATTTGTCAATATTCATTGGATTTCTTAATACAAATACAGAGTTTGAACAAAAGCTATTGGGTTCGACCGAACCCGCAAACAGTATTGTGGCTCCGTCCCTGTTCACATGTATATACACTTTGAGAGAGGAGAGGAGGGGCACAGAACTCCATGTGTTACCAGACGCCGAACAACAGTTTAAATAAAGAGAAAACAATAATATAGAAGCTAATCGCCAACAAAAATGTATGGAATCCAGAACTTACTCGTGCTGCTCCTTTTTTGTGAGCATGATATGTTGGCCCATCTTTGTACTCTCCATACCAATAATACATTTTTGTCCTCTGATCGTACAAAATACCTCCCCCATGAGCTTGTATAGGGTTTCCCTCAGTATCCAACCACATTTTTCCAGGGTAATAATAATAGGTATCATTTTCAGAACTCTTACGAGGATCTATAGCAGTTCTTTGACCAGGAAAAAAAACATTTCTTAGCTGGGAAGACTCATCAAGATATTCCTCAATCAAGGTGGTTGGCCGCTTAGGCTTTCGTTTGGCAGCACGTGGGGATCGCTTCCTTGGTGGTGGAAGCTGTATATTTTCCTCCTCAACCTCTTCAAGCTCACGAATGTGCGGTTGCTGGTTTATACGTAAGTGTGTCCCCCCATGGTGTGCGTCTTTTTGGCTAATAAAGGAGAATAGATTAAGTAAAAGAAGGCAACCAACTAGGCTCCATACAAGAACTGAAAATGAGCATCTGCGTCCTGCATTGCAACGTAAAGTAGTTGGTTTCCTAGATTTGTTCTTGAACCTCATTTTGTTCCTTTTTTATCCTGAAGATAATGCTGCAGTAAAGAAAATCAAACTAATGGAGATCCAGAACTCAAACAACAACCACAAAAGAAAATGGATATGTAGAGCATAATAGAGATGATATGTACTTGTGCTTGCATGTATCGACACATATCTATACATATACATCTCTCTCAATAAAGGTGAATATTTCGTAAATTCTGGAAAGACAAGTGGCATGGAGATAATGCACTGATGGATATATATCCCAATCTATACAAGATTGCACTCAACAAGGAATCCACTGTTGCTCAGAACATAGAAAATGGCACATGGTGCCCCCTGTTCAGAAGGAACCTACAGGACTGGGAGATCAGTGACCTACTAACTATGTTCAACTCTTTAGAAGGCCACATCAGTGATGATGGGATGATCAGCAGTCAGATGAACTCAGATGGGAACACTCTAAGGGGGGAAAATACACAGTCCAAGATGGTTACAAACACTTTTGTCCCCGGAATGGTATGATAGATAACTGGCCCTGGAAACATATCTGGAAAACTAAGGCGCCTGCCAAGGTGAATTGCTTCACCTGGATAGCTACAAAAGGGGGAATGTCTCACTCAAGACAACTTAAGCGAGAGGAACATTACACTTGTTAACAGATGTTACATGTGTCAACAAAATTCAGAAAGTGTCAATCATCTTTTCTCCATTGCGAAGTTGCAAGTGAAATCTGGAATCTCTTCTTCTCTATTTTTGGTCTGAAATGGGTTATGCCTCAGACAATAAAGCAAGCATATGAAAGTTGGTGTTTTTGGAGAGTTGACAAAGCCATCAAGAGGATCTGGAGAATGGTTCCAGCAGTAATTTTTTGGTGTATCTGGACAGAAAGAAATCAGAGGTGTTTTGATGGCATCTCAACTCCAACCTACTCCCTCAAGACTATTTGCTTAGTTAATCTATTTCGCTGGATTTATCTTTCCCCTGCAACTAGTGCAGATCACCTTGTGGATTTCTATGTTGCGCGGACTCTCCAAAATGTAGTCGTACTCGTGTCGGATCCTTCAAAAATGCACTACTTTTGGAGGATCCGACACGTATCCGGCCACATTTTCGGAGGTCCGAGCAACATAGGTGGATTTCATTAGCTCCCTGTTCTTAGCATAGATTTTTGTAATGGAGCTAGTTATCTACCTTTTTGTACATTTTGCATCTTCTTGATGCCTATCAATGACTCACCCTTACTTCATCAAAAAAAAAAAAAAAAAAAAAAAAGAAGAAGATGAAATTGTATAACTAGTATGAACATGCATACAAAGTAACTAAAAATCAAGTTTTCTGAACTTATAACTCTGTCAGAGTTGACTGCTGACAATATGATACATGCATAAGCATTTGTTTGAGCAGCAATTCAATCTAGTGGATTTCTTGAGCACCAACAAAAGATACAAACAAATGGAACATATTTATCAGTTAGCACGCGCGTTGCTAATCACTAGCTACAGAAAATTATTTTAGACTGTGAGAATTTGATTTTAATCGATTATAATCTGAAAGGATAAGAGCATGGTCCAAGTTGTAAATAAAACATAAGGCCTTAATTATCTATAGATTAAGTTGAGATCCATTTTTTGCTGTAAGCCTGTGATGGGTAGGCTAGTATTCCTATAAAAGTTATTGAGATATAAACTGCACATACAATATTAGTGTTTTGATCTGTTATAAGTTTCTTTTTTTTTCAGATTATGAGTGTGGGAATTGGCTCAGCTTAAACTCCAACCTCAACCACTGCTGCTACAATGCAGTTGATCACTCTGTATGTCTCAATACCAATACAAAAGATTGCAACTTAATCACACAGCACAAAATATATTAAACAAAGATTGTATGTAATGATGCACTTGATGTCCTCTATTGTCTTGACTATCTTTTGACATAGATGCTTCGATGAATAATTAGCAATTATGATAATATAAAAGCAAAGCAAAAGTATCAGCATAGACATTAACAAGCTAAATTGATTAGCTCAAGATCCAGAAAGAATCACAAACAACTACTCAGAAAGGAAGGAGAAGAAAAAAGGGCAAAGGTGGAATTAAAAGAGTCAAATTCAGCTGACAGTCAAAGAAAAGAAACTTACCAGAAAACAAGCTAGTCGTGGATTGAACGAAATCTTTCGACATATGTTTCAAGCTTTAGCTGCTATGCCAGTTCTAAAAGAAATGGCTACTCCGCTGAGCAATACTTAAGCTAATCATTCTACTTTTGTGCATATGAATTTCTTTAAGATCAGCTGCTAGGGTAGCTGTTAAAGGTTAATTTGGGTATTTAATTTCTGTAAAATGTTGGCCAGGAAAAGGGAAGGGTTGAGTAAAAGTCGTTTATTGGATCTTGGAATGTAATTAATGATGATGATTATGATAACTTGAGACCAAAGATCCTCCCTTTGGCCCCCCCAACTCCCACCTTTACTTCTATTCCCTGTGACTCTCTCTCTAGAGCACTTTCTCCAAGTGTTACAGTGACGAAAATTCTTAATTCTTGGGTTTCCAATTTTCATGACCTTAGCTGTAGCGGTCCTTTTTGGGATTAAGCATTTAATATTGCTTGATGGGTAAAAGGTCCTATAAGTAAAATATTAAATTTTAAAAGTATATAATATAAGCTGAATATTTTTTTCCTAATTTTTTTTTTAGTTTTATCGAGTTTGAGCTCTTGAGTAAATTTTTGGCCCCTCTTTTTTGTTCTTCTTTTGCTTGCGCACCAATCCAGGGGCTAAGGGACCCAATTCTTAAGACTCAAGATGCAACTTACGGCAGTCTTTGATCTAGCTATAAGGCTTCGAGCTGGTACAGAATACCCGGCTTTAGAGCTTGATGCAGTCAAATCGCAAAACTCCTTACTACAATCCTCCTTCGATGCCTACTTACTTAGGTCTAGCTGACCCAGCTTGAAGTCTACCAACCCTTTTCAAGTCGGGAATGCCACATCAGTCTGATATTCTAATATGTTGACTTGCCGGGGCGCTGACTAGCCCTGCTCAACGCCCTACACCCTTCTCTTGAGCGCTTCATTGAGCATTTCTCTTTACTATCCCGTCCTTACGCTACGCTATCCATAAGGTTGACCTAGCCCTCTCTTCTCTCTCTTTGTCCAGAAGAGGAGTAGGGGAGACAAGGTTAGGCGCTGGGTAGCGCAGCGCATCTGTTTCGGGTACAGAGGCGACGAGGGGTGCTAACCCGGCAGTAATGGAATGCTTTCATTATCTGAATAAAGCTTGCTTAGCATACCTCACCAAAGCTCTTCAAATCAATCTCCTCGGTACTTGAACTTGATTCTTTAAAGCTGGTTCATTGGATGTCTGATGAAAATGGGGGCTTCCAACTGAGATTCATGAAGAGAAGAGAGGACCCGACGTCACAACCTGTGTCGAGCCTATGAAAGAGTATGCCCCGACCTCCTTATAAACATTGAATGATCCGATTTACTTATTTGAAAACCGGCTCCTTCCTCTACTCATAATTCGGCTCTTATACATGCTGCTGTCACCTTTCAAACCAAGCTCTTGGTGCCTGCTTTAGCTTGC
>ML262785.1:447-22966 GCA_005239495.1 Nicotiana undulata
CCCTGTAACACTGTTTTCACATAATTATTCGCTTTCTTATTACTTTATTATTTTCAGAAAACAATTTCTTTTAAAAATTCATTTCTCGGGCTTGGGACCTCGGAATTCGATTCCGAGCATATGCCCAAGTCCCATATTTTCCTACGGACCCTCCGGGACCGTCAAATCACGGTTCCGGATCCGTTTGCCAGAAATGTTGACCGAAGTCCACTATATTCATTCATTAATTGTCAAAAACTCATTTTTCATCAACTTTTCTCATAATAGCTTCCCGGCTACACGCCCGGGCTGCGCACGCATAACGAGGTGAGACTAATGGAGACTCTCGGAGCCTCGAAACACAGATAAGGCTTAAATTACATAAAATGACCTTTTGGGTCATCACAACTTCTCATGATGCGGACCACCATCAAATCACTCAGTCCCTAATTCATGTTTAGTTTATCTTTTTTCACCAATCCATGCTGACTTCTATTACTCTGGGTCTAAATTTTTCTTCTGAATCATGTTAGCTTCGCGAATTTATTTCTCGAAATGAGGACGTGACTGTATGGCCTATACTCTTTTGTTGTCCTAAGGCCTGTCATCCCTTGTATCTTCCCTCCCTTGACTATAGATTTTGTAATATTGTCATCTTTTGATCGACCGTTGTCATCCATGTACCACATCTTACTCATAATGCTTCATTAACTCTTTTCTTATTTCCTGCTAACATTTATGCTCACCACTTTATTCTGAAAACTCGAACAAGACATTCTTTTGCTTTCATCTTCCCTTTACTCCATCCAGTGGCTCTTCAAGTTGCTTAACATTCTCGCTTTACTAGGGACGCGAGCCACACTAAGCTAGTATATATCCCCTCAAGGCTTATAGTGCATGTCTTTGTAGTAGTTATATCTGGCTGCACTATTTTAGAGTGTACCATCTGGGTGTCTCATAAAGAGATCTATTAGCACATTTGTAATATCCCTCAGAAAGGTAAACTAATGTAAACAATTCATCCACCTCTTGGGTCACTCTAACCCCAGCCGGATCCTGATATCCCGTCCTTCTCTTGAACTATATCTGTTAGCTCCCATAGGGCATAACTAAGATCAACGTAGCCAATTGTACATACCTATGTTACTGTCGAATGTAACTCAAAAAGCTTATATTCCTCTGCCTCAATTATAAACGTTGTTAACCTTCATTAACTGGGTACCTCGTACCCTTTTTCACCTTGCTCCTTTTACTTACAGAAACTTGTACTTATCTTCATAATCTCTCATTGTCCTTCACCATAAAGATGGATAGGCGTTCTTGACTTAAGGCTTCATATTAGGAAGCTTAAACCATTCAGTACGCACATGATCTGCTGGAGACCTCACATGTACTTATCGTAGGCATCATACAAAAATTCAATTCCTCTGACTCAGCTTTTTCTCAACTATCTCTCTTTCCAACCTTCTTTCCGGATATACGTATCATCTTATTACGAATAGGATTTAGGAATTTGAATTCCTATGACTGAGCTCTACCACACGATCTAGAGTAAGAAGAAAGAGTGATAATCTTAAATGCCTTGTAGCCTCCTGCTTATAAGTGTGGTGCACGACACACCCATAAACAAGACTCTACTAGACACATCTTTGTAGACTCCCTAGGACACGACCCGCTCTGATACCACTTTGTCACGCCCCGAACCTGGGGAGGCGTGGCTGGCACCCGGTGCCGAGCTGGGCCGAGAGAACCACTATGTAACTCATAATCCTTTGATCAAAATTATATAACATACATAGGTCGAAATGGCTGAACTCATTCCTTTTGTAACTATCATGGTCAACATGGCCACAACTCATAATGTACAACTGTAAGTGGGCAACACTATATAAATAAACTATCATTCCTAAGCCATGAATACATATAGGCCGTCAAGGCCTCTAACACACTGTACCAAATAAACCTCTGTCTACAAAGCCTCGAAGATTATTTGACATAAAATAGGACAGGGTACCGACCTACCCATAAGTCTGTAAAAAAACTCTGACACGATGACTTATAGACTCGGCATCACTCGGAATGAGGTGGAGTCTTACCGATCCTTCGCTGAATGCTAACCTCGTCTACTATGAGGGCTCATCAAACTGCTTGTCTATACTTGCAGGCATGAATGCAGCGTCCCCAACAAAAGGACGTCAGTACGAATAATGTAACGAGCATGTAAGGCATGTACTGATAGCTGAAACTGAACTGATAATATAATAACTGCAGGTAGCTGGAAGTCAAAGATAATATGATGGTGTGCTTACCTGCTGAAACTGATTCAAATCTCTCAATATAATAAGTAAAATAGTTGTCCGGCCATATAAGGCTTGGTATATATATATATATATATATATATANCTGTATCTCGACCAACTGGGCTTGCTCATAGGCGCTCGGCCACAGTAGGTTTGGTATATAACTTACCATCTTATCAGAGGTTGCCCAATAGGGGCCTGCCCATCGATTATAGCTCGATGGTAATGAAAATACTGTAATACTATATATATAGACTCTCTTCTCTCTTGAATGGAAGAAGGAAATTCTCAAATTGAATATAAAGTCTCGATAAGGAGAATATTGTAACTTACAAAATTAGGAAAATATACGTTACTTGCGAGACTAGCAAAATATACGTAAATTTCGGGATATGAATTGTTCGTTATGCCTCGTTATCAAACTTGTGTAATGACGAGATCATGCAAAAATGAAGGAAGGGATTAGCCTTAACATACCTGGAGATTGAAAACAACTCTGCTATGTAAGTGAGATTTGTTCCCCGCCAAACATAAAATGAAGCTAAAGCTAAATCACACAATTTTGTTGCATTTCAATTCAAATTACTCCTTCAGTTAAGAGTTGGTCTCTAGTTGAGCCAAACTTGTCTTCAAGATTAGAAGAATCTACAGAACGTTCGTCACTCACTAACCCACAATTCTTAATAATATTTTCCAATCTTGACTTCTTCACAAATCTTGATCCAAGATAATTATTCCTTGTTCAAGTATTAACTAGAAAAATATTCTTTAAGGTACTTCTTTCACATTACCTACCACTAGCTCCAATCTTTACTACACCTGAAAGATTAAGAGCTTCCATTTTAGCTCACTAATGTAGCAACAACAAATTCTGAAATGTCAATCTGAAAAGAGCATCAGCAGAATCTAATATGGAATACATAAAGTGAACACATTCTTGGATTAATGGATTCTTTGAATAGTGGGGGGTTATCTTTGTTGTTAATTAGCTAATAATTGTATAGGTAAACTTGCTTATATAGAAACAATAGTAATATTATATTGATTGCATACCATGGTTCGGTGAAGTTACGGAGGAAAATGAAAAGAAAAGAGGTAGGTGGAGTCTCTTTAATTCCAAATGTGCCACCTTAAAATGTGACATATGAGTCACTTAATAAATATTTATGTGGCTGCCACGTGGGGATGGGGTGGGAAGGTTAATCTTTTTCCACTTATTAGGTAATTAGGTAGTGTCCCGTTATCCGGTAATTAACCAATTACCCACATAATGAAGAATTGTCTCAAATTACCTAAAATTATACTCATTTTTAATGCCCTTTTTATATATATCATACTATCATTTTCATATGATACCTTGTATGGTACTAGTCCATAAATATCGGGTACTAATGCTCGGCCCGTATTTTATTTTTCCTAACATGCAAAATTTGGATGAAAATTCACTTTCTTTAACTTGCTTACCTTCACGAATTTCCTCATCACTTGTTGGAAATAGCATAATCCTTATAATCTCCAAATAATCTTTTCCTTGGACTGATGTCAATTACCTTACAAAAAATTCAACGTACAATAGTACAGGGTATAACATCGTCATAATTTAATTACGGGACATAATACCGACGTAATATTGCGGGGCGTAACAAAAATAATGAACGATGCTCAGGTTAATTATACAGAGACGGAGAAGGAATTGTTAGCAATTTTTTTCGCAATGGATAAATTTAGGTCTTATCTCATGGGCGCCAAAGTAATTGTTCACACCGATCACGCGGAGCTCCGGTATTTGATGACAAAGAAGGACTCTAAAGCTAGACTGATGAGATGGGTTTTGTTGCTTCAAGAATTTGACCTCGATATCATTGATAGGAAGGGAATTAAAAATCAGGTTGCGTATCATTTGTCCCGTCTAGAATAGCAAGGGAGACCAAAAGATGGTATTGAAATTAATTATGCTTACCCGAGATCGTTGATAGGAAGGGAAGTGAAAATCAGGTTGCGGATCATTTGTCCCATCTAGAAGAGCAAGGGAGACCAAAAGATGGTATTGAAATTAATTATGCTTTCCTGGATGAGCAACTCCTCTCGGTTTCCAGGAATGATATGCCTTGGTTTGCGTATATTGCCAATTTCCTTGTTACCGGCATTGTCCCGTGTGATCCCTCTTCTAACCAAAGGAAGAAACTCAAACGAGGCAGTTTGGACTATTATTGGGATGAGACCTACTTGTTCAAGATATGCAATGATGGAGTGATTCGCAAGTGTGTCGAAGAGGAGGAGCAAATGAGCATACTTGATGCTTGTCATTCCTCTCCCTACGGTGGTCATCATGGTGGGGCGAGGACGTCTTCCAAGGTTCTTAGTTGTAGTTTTTATTTGCCAACCTTGTATAGAGATACTAGTGAGCTTGTCAAGAGATGTGACGAATGCCAGAGAGCTGGAAGAATATCAAAGAAGGATGAAATGCCCCTTACAACCATTCTTGAAGTTGACATATTTGATGTGTGGGGCATAGACTTCATGGGCCTTTTTATTAGTTCGTGTGGCAATACTTACATTCTTATGGCGGTTGATTATGTTTCAACGTTGTTCGAAGCCATGGCTTTGCCCAACAACACAGCCCGAAGTGTAGTAGCTTTTCTCAAGAAGAACATTTTCACATGGTTTGGGTCGCTTTGGGCAATTATAAGTGATGGTGGGTCTCAATTCTTTAATAGGGCATTTGATAATTTGCTTGCTAAATATGGTGTAAATCACAAGGTCTCTACACCTTATCATCCCGAAGCTAGTGGGCAAATGGAGGTTTTAGATAGGGAAATTAAAAGCATCTTGTCAAAAACTGTGAATGCCAATAGAACGGATTGGTCAAGGAAGTTAGATGATGCGCTGTGGGCTTATAGGACTGTATTTAAGACTCCAATCGGTATGTCTCCGTACCAGTTGGTGTTTGGTAAAACGTGTCATTTTCTAGTTGAGCTAGAACATAAATCATTGTAGACCATGAAGAGGTTAAATCTTGAGTGGGATGTTGCAGCAAATCTCCGTGTGGAATAACTCAATGAGCTCGATGAATTTCGGTTTCATGCCTATTCAAGCTCATCATTGTACAAGGAGAATATGAAATACTTGCATGATAAATATGCCAAAAATAAGGAATTCAAAGAGGGTGATTTGATCCTTCTCTTCAACTCCTGGTTGTGTCTGTTTCCGGGCAAGCTAAAGTCCAAATAAAGTGGTCCCTTTGAGGTAGTGCATGTAACACCTTTTGGTGCCCTTGACTTAAAGAACAAAAATGGCGAAATCTTTCGGGTGAATGGGCATCGTGTGAAGATTACTTGGGAAAGTTTGATGACAGCCATGTGGTGGCTTTGATAAAGTTTAAATGATGATGGTAACCCGCGTCGTGCCGCGATGTTAAATCAGTCGCTTCTCGGGAGGCAACCCAAGTGATTTTTCTTTCTTTTTCATTTTTCTTCTTAGACTAGGCTCTTTTGAACTGACTAGTTGTGAGATTTGTGTAGGAATTGCTGATGCAGTGCAGGACAATTACTGGAGAAAAGAAAATTGGCTAAGTGTGCAGTGGACCGCTGACAGAGCTCAAAATTTCACTGTCAGCGGGGGCACTATGTTGCAGTGGACGCAGACTTGCAAAAATAAAAAATGTAAGTCTCTGAAGTTTTGTCCGCATCCGCGATTGAAATTAGCGGTCAGTGGTCACTGTTCCGTGGTTGCGGCCGTTTTTCCACTCCCTGCGATGGAATTGTAGCTTTAGATCATCAGATTGTGAAAAGCACGGTCAACGATGAAATTTCGCGACCGCGCCAGGTATGTTGATGTGGGGCCTACGGTTTTAGTATAAATTGGGGTGCCCTCCTCCTTACACTTTTCACACCCTGGCACTTCACATCACCTTTTTTCACTGTTCATCATCACTCGTGTGCATCTAAACTTCAACTCATCTAACAAGTTTAATTCTTACATCAAATCTAGCTCCTGGTATGATCAATTTCATAATTTTAATTTTGGTTCTTTCTCTTTTGTTTGCTTATTTTTTTAGTTTTTCTTTCTAGTTAGGTTTACTATAGACCTAGAATCATAAGCATGCTTAACTAGTGATAAATATAAATGGGTTATTGTTTGTTGATGGCTAATGGGGTTTGGGGTGTTTAATTTTGCTCTTTAATTGCTAAATTATTTGATAAGCATGAACCCTAGCTCAGAAGACTTTCCTCAGTGCCCGTTCTTTTTCAATTCCGCGGCCGCGGTTGTTTTCGCGGACAGCAGAACATAAGTTCAGAGAAATGTCAACTTTGTTTCGCGGCCGCGTTCATTTTTTTGCTGTCAGCACTGGAGCTTATGCGGTCGCGCCCAATTTTCTATGGTCAGCTGTAGTAATGTTCATAGATTGGG
This sequence comes from Nicotiana undulata, assembly GCA_005239495.1. Taxonomy (NCBI): domain Eukaryota; kingdom Viridiplantae; phylum Streptophyta; class Magnoliopsida; order Solanales; family Solanaceae; genus Nicotiana; species Nicotiana undulata. The sequence goes on from ML262785.1 coordinate 7,137, forward strand.
TAGTCTAATTCCCAGCCTCTTGCGGCCGTGCCATATTTTCCGCTGTCAGCGGTGGCTTGTCCGCTGCAGCGCTTCTTTTTCTGCTGACAGCAGTCCTCTATGTTTTACCTACTGCAACTTTTACCTTCTTCCATCTAATGCTTGATTGAATACCAATGCTAATGATATTTCACAAAGAATAGTTGCAGAAAATGGTTCGTTCTAGAGGAGGCCAAGATAAACAACCTAGAAGGGGAGAGTCCTCCCGGGGACGGGGAAGGGACAAACAACCAGCTGCACCCCTAGCTCCGAGAAGGATAATTTCCAACAAGAAGACTCTCCATAGGCCTACTCCAGACACCTCAGAGACTAGCGAGTATGTCCCCTCTCAGGAAATTTCAGAGGGGGAAATTGGCCAAGCTTAAGAGGAGGCACAGTCTCAACCCCGACACATTATAAATGAGTCCACTTCTATATCCGGCTCTTCGTATAGTTTGGGACTCTGTGATTCTCCACCTTCTCCGGCCCCCGGTACAATAGCTCCATCCACCACACCTGCCCTAGTAGTGATCGATCGTGATGATGCCCCTAATGACGTGAGGGGTGGTGACACTCAGACAGGGGGATTGATGAGGTATCGGAACCCGGTAGTATGGCAAGACTGGTTCGTAAGTGAGAAGGCATATCATAAATTTAGAGAGTGGTGGCCTCACAGGTCCCTTACATTGGAACAGGTTTTTATTGAGCAGGACCTTCTACCCCACAACCCAAATGTTAAAAGTCACTTCAACGAGAGAGTGGGGTGGAAGTTCTTCACAAGCAGCTTGCTAGAGGCCAATGAGTTCTTGGTTAAAGAGTTCTATGCTAATGTCGCCCACATCAAACAGGGCACATACTTGACCAAAGTCCGCAACAAGAAGATTTTGTTCAATGGCAAGGCTCTCAATGACTATGTTGGGTTCAATGAAGAAGATGAGACCTTGTATTTGGAGAAGTTGGATATGGATGAGTTGGCTCGACCTTGGCTTGCTTCAGTGATTGCTATTCCGGGGACTACTCCAGCTTGGCTGACCCTAGAGTCCCTATTTTCATAAACACTTTGAGCTTCGAGGCGAAGGGATGGGCAACATTTGTATGCAGAAGGCTCGACCCTACCACTCATAAAAATGATATGCCAGTGTCTCGAGCTATTATTGTGGGGGCTATTATGGCAGGGTTACCGATCAATGTCAGGAATATTATGGCCAAGGTGATTCACAAGACGATCAGAAAGGGTGAAAGTTCATATCTCTTCCCAAACTTCCTCACTATGTACTTCAAGGATCAGAGAGTAGAGGGAAGAGATTATGACACTAAAGTGAAGCCGAAAAGGCCATTTTCTTGGTACAGCCTGCAGGGTCCAGACAACCCAAAGTCCAAGAGCAAAGCCACCACTACCGCTGGCTAGTCTGAGGAGCCAGGGATGGTGGCCAGTAGTTCAGAGTCATCTACTGCTGAGGGGTCTTCTGCTTCCATGCCACAACCTCCCTCCGGACCATCTACCTTCATTCCTACTTCTTTAGCATACCCTCAGTCTGCTCTGAGGGTAAACCAGACATTGGTCGGCATCAATAATTGGCTGCAAGTAGCTTCATCAAAGCTATCTGCTTTATCTAGTGTCGTAGTAGCCCAGGCAGCCCCAGCCTAGATCAAGTTGCCACTATCATTGGAGGAGACTTAGAAGAGTCTAGTTGACAACCAGAAGAAGATTCTGGAGTCTTTGGGCGCCCATGAGAAGGAAATCAAGTCCCTAGGTAAGCAGGTAAAGAAGATGAGGAAGAGCCAGGATGACTTGAAGAATGAGGTGGCCAAGCTCACTACAACGGGTGATATCCCCCTTGATCTACTCATATGTTGTCGCCTTGAGGAAAGATGTTCTGTCATTTCAGCTCAGTAGCTGTATTTCTATTGGTCTTGAGGCTATGCACAGATTGCTATGATGTTCATGAGTTGTTATCGCACAGTATTGATGTTATGGTAGGATGCTTGTCTATGTGTCGAGGCAGTGACTAACTTGAAAGGAAGTTTTTCTCAGTGCATGATCCGGAGGTTCGGTGTTTTATTTCTAATGGAGGAACGGCAATCGGACTAAGAATGTTAAGGTTTGGGTTGTTGGAGTAACGATACTTGGTATTTTCAAGCATGGTGCAATTCTCATCTGTGATGTAGTGTCATTGTCCTTGTTGAATGCATTGAGGATCGTCGGTGTTATGGTCTATCAATTTGCCTTCGGGGCAGGGTATTGTGAAATGGTGCCAGAGAAGCGGTTGTCAGAGATAGCAGAGTGTAGCGATTTTAGAATCAAATGGGTATTTCCAATGTTGATGGCTCAAGAAGGATTATATTCTATGATGCCTGGAGTTGGTGGCAATTTATTAGATCAAGTGTTACAGAGTTGTAGTCAGATTTGAGGAAACAATTGGGCAGCGAAGGACAAGAAAGGACATGTGGGAGGTGTTTTGCGGCGGTTGAATTGCTAGAAGGCCAAGTATGAAAAATAGAAGTCAAGGAGTTGCTTAAAGGAGAGGGTTTAACAAAAGTGGGAGAGTGATAGAGTAACATATGGGTTCTGTATTAGGACGGCCACAGGCCATGAAGAACGTTTGGAGCCATTTGGGAATTCATGGTGGACAGTGACTAGGTCCACAAATTTTATTTGGATGCAACATGACTTTGAGATTGGACTGCATTGTTGGACTTTTAGCTGATGTCAATGGGGAAGAATGAACCTCGGTGGGTCCCAGGGTTATGTAATTGTAGCTTCAAGCTATGTGGGAGAGCCCTACCGTCTATGATTGGACTGCGTGGTTGTCTACTTGTGCGGTTTCTAGTTATTGGTGTATTGGTGGGTTATTACGACTAAGGAAAGAAAACATCAGTGGTAATTTGAGCAAAGGATTTGAGGAATGTGTGCTATATTTGGCCTTATTAGTTCATGTTCAAGTTTTGGGAAGACTCAGAGTCTATGCTTCGTATGGATATGATGTACAAGGAAAGTAATTCAGCAGTTGCTTCTTTGAGACGGCGTTCATGTGCTAGCAGGGCCTTGGTGCTTGATTATATTCGGTAACAAGTCAGAGTGGGAGACTCTCAACAATGGTCCTAGTAGGTTCAAAATTAAAGTGCGGTGCCTCAATATTTCGAGTCCGTGCTATGGTTAAGTATCGAGTTTTTGCAGTGGATTATGAAAAGGGGGCTTGGAGCGTTCTATGTTATCTTTGGTATGCGGTGCAACATTGTAGGAATGGATAAAATAACTTCGGCTTCATTGAAGAATTATCAGAATGGGTGTACCCGTTAAATATGCGAATATGCGCACAAGGAGAGTATGAGATGGTTCGTGGGTTTTTGAGACTCCGTGGTCTCGTGAAATAAGGTCACTTAGGATGAGTGCGGATTTGGGTTCGTTATGTTTTAAATGGAGCTATTATTATTCCGAAGACATGTCCGGAGCAAATAAGAAGGCGAATCGGTTAGCAGTGGTTGAATTGGAAGGATGGTGGCAATGATTAGTTCCTTCAGCATGCTGAGTTATACATGTGATTTATGGAGGTACGTGCGAGGATTGACGGCCGTCGTAATTTGATTTATTTAGAGGTATTCGATTATAATGGCCTATTATGTGTAAATAGATCCCGGAAGAGTTATGGTGGTTTAGACCACTACTTGAGGATTGTATCTTCTGCTGTAATAGGAATTGAGTCGCGTATTGCAATGGCTCTCCTGAAATAAGTTAAGTGAAAGGTTTCTATATGATGGACTGATTACTTTATTAGTGGTTCAGGAATTATGCTGAAATTCTTGTACTCTTACGTATTGGTATGTTATGTGCAATGAGCGACATGGGAATTGGAAGTTGAGGATCAAGGTTGTATTTGATGCCGACTAGAATGTCAAGAGCTCGGATGAGCAGGGAAGAATTCAGATGTTTAGAGTGAGCTGGTATTGTCTTTAGCGTCACCTGAGATCGGTATCCTGTGTAAGAGGCTTGGTGTACTGATTTGAAGATTCCCGATTCTCTTTACGACATTAGCATGGCCGGTGGTATGGATGTGCAGACTTGTTACCTAGTGCGGAAGGTCACGAGAGCGTATCCCACGGGAAGATTGTATAAGTATGAAAATTAGTCACTTGTATGACACGGGGACTTGACGCGAGCTGTATTTCAGGTTACGATTCTCAACCAGCAGAGTATCCTCCAGAGTTATTTGTATTTTTCCTGTTCTATTTGTATTTCGGACAGATGCTGTATTTTATTTTACTTCCTAGTTGATGCTCATGCACTCGTGACACCAGATTTTGGGGTTGTTTTTGGGTTGTTCTGTATTAAAGTTGTAAAACTATTGCCATTCACTTTGTAAATTTCATCTCTTACATATTAATCGAAGTAAATTATTATTTCAAAAGTACTAAAATGAGTAATGAAGTTAATTATTTAATGGTTGGCTTGCCTGACAGCAGTGTTAGGCGCCACCACGACCTTTAATGGATTTTGGGTCATGACACATGAAAAATGTTACATCTTTATGCCTACATGTCGAATATTCATGTCAAATGCAATGTATTAGACTGATAATCCCAAGTACTCACACTCTCAGAGTACTCAATCTCTCTATCTCATTTTCCACTCACCATACACAATCACTCAACACTGTACGGGTGCCTGGAATTAATACCCCTCACCAAAGCACGTGTATATAAATCACTGTGCATGCGCTCACTACTAGTATGTCAAACTCCGTAAGGGCAAGTCCTGCACAAGTGCTAATATAAAACCTCTAAGGCATGTTGCAACGTGTAGCCCGATCCACAATAATGAATAAGCAAATAAGGCCTCCTGCAACGCGTAGCCCGATCCATAATAACACTCATAATCCGGCTCTCAGGCCCAACTTAGTCATTAATCTCTCCAATCTCACAGGCTTACAAGTCTCATACTACTCAGCCCAAACAATGATAACATGATACAACTGTAAATGATAACATAGACTGAGATATGATATGCATATAAATAAAAATGACTGAGTACATAATTGTAGTTTAAGAAAATAACTCAACAGTAGAAATGACCTCAGTGGGTCCCAACAGAAAAAGCACAAAGCCTGAACATGATTTCTAAAATGAATCGGAGCGTCGTTTGAGGCTTTGTATGGTAGGCGGTGTAGGTCTCCAGTGGGATGGTTTGAGCCGGGTGAGGCCTGATTGTTGGGTACAGATTTGGTCCAGGATGCTCTGGACAAGGTGAAGGTGATTCAGGAGAGACTTCGCACCGCTCAGTCCAGGCGAAGAGTTATGTGAACCGGAGAGTTCGTGACTTGGCATTTATGACTAGCGATCGCGTTTTGCTTTGGGTATCGCCTATGAAGGGCGTCATGAGATTCGGCAAGAAGGGTAAGCTGAGTCCGAGATTCATTGGCCCTTTTGAGGTGTTGCAGCGGGTTGGGGAGGTTGCTTATGAGCTGGCCTTGCCTCCCAATCTGCCAGGAGTTCATCCGGTATTCCACATTTCCATGCTCTGGAAGTATCACGGGGACCCGAACCATGTTTTGGATTTCAGCTCAGTCCAGTTGGACAAGGATCTATCATATGTTGATGAGCTTGTGGCTATTTTGGACAGGCAGGTCAGGAGTCTCAGATCGAAGAATATTACCTCAGTCAAAGTTCAGTGGAGGGGTCCTCTGGTCGAGGAGGCGACTTGGGAGACCGAGCAGGACATGCGGAGTCAGTACCCTCATCTTTTCACAGCTTCAGGTATGTTTCTATACTCGTTCGAGGACGAACGATTTTCTTAAGAGGGGGAAAATGTAATGACCCGGTCGGTCGTTTTGAGAGTTAGCGCCCCGATTCCCTAATAACTGTTTCTCCCATGTCTAATTATGTTAATGGATTTGTCGGAGCGTCGAGTGGTGGAATTTGGAGCGACTTAGGACACATAGTCCTTTAATATGAATTTCAGCTTTAGAAACTGGACCGTAGCTAGAGTTGTATGAAGACAGATTCGGAATGGAATTCCGTCGACTCCGTTAGATCTGTTGAGTGATTTTGGGGTTAGGAGCGTGTTCAGAATGTGTTTTCGAGGTCGGTTGTAGATTTAGGCTTGAATTGGCGAAAGTTAGAATTTCGGCGATGTCGCCCGATAGGCGAGATTTTGATATCGAACTCGGAATGGGATTCCGAAAGCGACAGCAGGTCCGAATTGTCATTTATGACTTGTGTGCAAAATTTGAGGTGATTCGGGCGAGTTTTGACATGTTTTGGCGTCGAATGTGAATTCTTGAAAATTCCTAAGTTCTTGGTAGGTTTGGTTGAGGTCCCGGGGGCCTCGGGGTTGTTTCGGATGCCTAACGGGTGAAATTGAATACTTATGTGCTACTGAACCAGATCTGTTTCTGGTGTCTCACGTGCGAGGGTTTTACCGCAGGTGCGGACACGCAGGTGCAGCCGGCCTAGTCGCAGGTGCGGTTGTTGAGTGGTGTGGCCAGAGGTCGCAGGTGCGACCTGTGTTCCGCAGGCGCGGGACTGCAGGTGTGACCAACCGACCGCAAGTGCGGCCCTATGTGATCTTTAGTGATTTCCGCACCTACGATGGAATTTCCGCAGGTGCGGTTAAAGGGACCGCAGGTGCGAGATCCCTGTGTTTTTTATTCCAAAATCCGAGGGTTTTGAATTCATAAGTCTAAAATCGTTTGAGATCTCGGGAATTGGCGATTTTTAGTGGGTTTTGAAGAGAAGGATCATAGGTAACGTTTTCTAATCTTAATTCATTGTTAGACCATTAACCCACATCGTTTTCCTTAATCTAATTAACAAAAAGGGGTGAAAGACCACGGAAACTTGATGAAACTCCCTTAACCAAAAATCTGAGAATTTAGGGAGTTTTTGACATTGGATTTCGATGATTCTTGTTCGAGTGAGTTCGTGAGTGAATGGTTGTCCAGAAAATATAACTTTTACCCGATTCCGAGACGTGGGCCCAGGGGACTATTTGGGCGAAATTCCTAATTTCGCGTATTAGCTTCGAATTAATTAGTTATTTTGATATCTTGAAATGATATTTACATTATGCAATCGAATTGAATAGATTTGGACCATCCGGAGTTGGATAATCATGGCAAGAGCATGATAATTGGTTGATTAGCACAGTCGAGGTAAGTGGCTTTCCTAATTCTGTGTTGGGGAATTTCCCTTAGGCATTTATAACTTATTTTTTTATATAAAAACCCTGTGTACGCGAGGTGACGAGTACGTGCACGGGATATTTTCACTAATTCCATTGTTTCCTTTTATGACATACTTCATCTTCAATTCCTATTATTCCCGTTATTGGTTTAACTGAGTAGTGACTTAAGATTTTATCAAGTCAAACAATTTTACCTGATTTTCCACTCGTTACTATTAATTGAAACTGGTTTAAGTACTTTACTCTATATATTTCCAATTGTTTTTCCTAAACTTTTGAATTACGCTATGTCTGAAATATGTCTCGCATTACATATTTACATTGGGACTGCGGGCTATGACCTGAGACTTTCCCTTGAATTGCATATTTACATTGGGACTGCGGGCTATGACCTGAGACTTTCCCTTGCATTGCATTGCATATTGACATTGGGATTGCGGGCTGAGACTTGAGACTTTCCCTTGCATTTCATTGCATATTTAGATTGGGACTGCGGGCCGAGACCTGAGACATTCCCTTGCATTGCATTGCATATTTACATTGGGACTGCAGGCTGAGACCTGAGACTTACCCATGTATTGCATCGCACGACTATCTACCGATTTATATGTTGTGCGGAACTGAGATTTATTACATTCGTTATTTCCGGTTCACTTTAGTTCTCGTTAATTATTACTGCTTTACTTAACTGTTAATTATATCTATTTATTTTTGCAAATTCAGTAGAGCCGCAACCTAACCTCGTCACTACTTGACTGGGGTTAGGCTTGGCACTTACTGTGTACCGATTGTGGAGTACTCACGCCCTTTCCTGTGCATGTTTTCCCCATATGTAGATCCAGGTACCGGTACACAGCGCTTCGGCTAGGAGTACCCAGGCAGCATTCTTGGAGACCGCGAGGTAATTCTGTCGCGTCCGCAGAATCCCACGTGTCCCCGTCTACTCCATCATAGACTTTGTAGATAGTCAGATGTACATTTTCTTATTTTTGTTGTATAGAGCTTACTTTTGTAAAGCTTGTGATTGTGACATTCCGGGTTTTGGGAAAAGTAAAAGTTATAGTAGTCGAGTTGCTAGCTCATAGTATTACCCTTTTTTTACTGTTACTATTTTTGTTTGTCTTACTTCTGAAATTGTTAGGCTACCTAGTCGTAGAGACTAGGTGCCATCGCGAGACCGTTCACAGGGTAAAATAGGTCGTGACAAGTTGGTATCAGAGCGTCTAGGTTCATAGGAGTCATAATCACAAGCCGGTTTATTAGACTCTTGCGGATCGGTGTGGAGACGTACGTATCTATCTTCGAGAGGCTATGTAACTGTTAAGAAAAGTCATACTTCTTGGAATCCCTTATCGTGCTAGTCACTGTCATCAAAACTCTTAAAATCTATTCTATTCTTGCTTACAGATGGTTCATACTCGTACCGGGCGTATTGATGACCTGGCACCCGAGCCCCCAGTCAGAGCAACTAGAGGCAGGGGCCGGGGCAGAGGAAGAGCGCGCGGTGCAGCCCGAGCACCGGGTAGAGCGGAGGCAGAGGATCCCCCAGCAGCTACAGTTGGAGGGGCACCGGAGGTTCCTGCTATTACTCCAGGCCTCCAGGAGACTTTGACCCAGTTCATGAGTGCTTTCAGTACTCTGTCTCAGGCGGGATTACTTCCGATAGCCCCAGCTACATCCCAGGCCGGGGGAGGGACACAGACTCCCGCAGCCCGTACTCCTGAGCAGAGGGTTGACATAGGGCAGGTTCCAGGGTATATCCCTATGCCTTCAGCAGCTCCAGTTCAGCATGAGGCTAGAGCGGCTGCATCTGAGTCCGAGCAGCTCCGTCTTAAGAGGTAAGGGAAGTACCACCCACCTGAGTTCAGCGGATTAGCTTCGGATGACGCTCTGGGTTTTCTTCAGGAGTGTCATCGCATTCTCCGCACTATGGGTATCGTGGAGACGAGTGGGGTCTCATTCACTTCTTTCCAACTTAGGGGAGCAGCTTATCAGTGGTGGCTTGCTTTTGAGTTGAGCAGTCCGGATGAGGCAGCTTCACTTACTTGGGCTCAGTTCTCCGACATGTTCCTACTTGAGTTTGTCCCTCAGAGCCTCAGGGATGCCTGGCGTGCAGAGTTTGAGAAGTTACGCCAGGGTACTATGACTGTGTCGGAGTATGCGGTCCGTTACAGCGATTTGGCTCATCATGCACCAGCTTTGGTTTCTACTGTCAGAGAGAGAGTCCGACGCTTTATTGAGGGGCTCCATCCCAGTATTCGGACTAGCATGGCCAGAGAGCTAGAGACAGATATCACTTACCAGCAGGCCGTGAGCATTGCCCGAAGGATTGAGAGTATGTTAGCCCGGGACAAGGAGGAGAGAGAGGCCAAGAGGTCTCGAGAGGCTGGTCACTTTTTAGGAGCACGGGCACCAGCAGCACGTTATGGTAGGGGTTTTGTGAGTCGCCCCGTTCATTCATCTCTCCCAGCAGCCAGTGGTATACCAGCTCCTCCTAGACCTCGGAAGTCTTATTATGCACCATCAGTATCTCAGGTGCCACCTGCTCGAGGTGCTATCACCGGCCAGCCCAGCAGGCCAGTTCAGAGTCAGCAGCAGCAGCCACTTTCTCAGAGGGGTTGTTTTGGGTGTGGTGACCCTCGTCACATGATCAGAGATTGCCCCAGAGCTAGGATGGGTGCGCCACCTCAGTCATATCAGGTTCCACATTTTCCACCAGGTCCCCCAGCTATACTTCCAGCCCCAGCTACTACCCCACCATCTCAGGAAACTCAAGGTGGAGGTCAGAGAGGCCGAGGTCGTCCTAGAGGGGGAGGTCCGGCCAGATACTATGCCCTTCCAGCCCGATCCGAGTCCATTGCTTCAGATTCAGTTATTACAGGTATCGTCCCCGTCTGTCATAGGGATGGCTCGGTATTATTTGACCCAGGGTCTACATATTCATACGTGTCTTCTTACTTTGCTTCACATTTGGGGATATCTCGGGATTCTTTGAGTTCCCCCATTTATTTTTCTACTCCTGTGGGAGATTCTCTTGTTGTGGACCGCGTATATCAGTCGTGTTTAATTGTTAGTAGTGGTTTTGAGACCAGGGTTGATTTATTATTACTCGGTATGGTAGATTTTGATGTTATCTCAGAGTGGAGAGGTTCTTTAGAGTACACTCCACGTCGAGTCATTTCTTTCCTTAAGGCCCAAGGGATGGTTGGGAAAGGGTGTGATGCGTATTTGGCTTATGTGAGGGATACTAGTGCTAAGACCCCGATAGTTGAGTCAGTTCCAGTTGTGAGGGACTAACCTAATGCTTTTCCAGCTGATCTTCCGGGTATGCCGCCCGACAGAGACATTGATTTTGGCATTGATTTGTTGCCGGTCACCCAACCCATTTCCATTCCTCCCTATCGCATGGCTCCTCCTGAGTTAAAGGAGTTGAAGGAGCAGTTGCAGGAGTTGCTTGACAAAAGTTTCATCAGGCCTAGTGTATCACCTTGGGGTACTCCGGTGTTATTTGTGAAGAAAAAGGATGGTTCGATGCATATGTGCATCGACTACCGGCAGCTGAATTAGGTGACAGTGAAGAACAGGTACCCATTGCCCCACATTGATGATTTATTTTACCAGTTACATGGTGTTAGGGTGTTCTCCAAGATTGATCTTCATTCGGGTTATCATCAGTTGAAGATTCGGGAGCCGGATATCCCGAAGAATGCATTCAGGACCAGATATGGCCACTATGAGTTCCTTGTTATGTCATTTGGGCTGACCAATGCCCCGGCAGCCTTCGTGCACCTGATGCACAGCGTATTTCGATCGTATCTTGATACTTTCGTCATCGTATTCATTGACGACATCCTGGTATATTCTCATTCCCGGGAGAACCATGAGCAACACTTGAGGACCGTGCTTCAGACCTTGAGAGAGAAGAAGTTGTATGCCAAATTCTCTAGTGAATTTTCGCTTGATTCTGTGGCCTTCTTAGGCCATGTGGTATCTTTGGATGGGATCAAGGTAGATCCGAAAAAGGTGGAGGCAGTGTAGAGTTTGCCTAGACCGTCTTCAGCTACTGAGATTCGCAGTTTCCTCGGTTTGGGTGGGTTTTATCGTCGTTTTGTGGAGGGGTTTTCATCCATTTCAGAACCCTTGACCAGATTGACCCAGAAATGTGCACCTTTTATATGGACTGGGGAGTGTGAGGAGAGCTTTCATAAGCTCAAGACAGCCTTGACTACAGCTCCAGTATTAATATTACCCACAGGTTCGGGGTCCTATACGGTTTATTGTGATGCTTCGAGGATCGGACTAGGAGCAGTGTTGATTCAGGACGGTAGGGTGATTGCCTACGCGTCCAGACAGTTGAAGGTGCATGAGAAGAACTACCCTGTGCATGATCTTGAGTTGGCAGCGATTGTTCACGCCCTGAAGATATGGCGTCATTATTTATACGGGGTTCCTTGTGAGATCTTCACGGATCATCAGAGTTTGCAGCACATTTTCAAATAGAAAAATCTCAATTTGCGTACCACCTGGGGAAGGCCAATGTGGTGGCCGACGCCTTGAGTCGCCGGGTGGAGAGTCTGGGTAGTTTGGTATACCTTCGTACAGCTGAGAGGCCCTTAGCCTTGGATGTTCAGTCCTTAGCCAGTCAGTTTGTGAGACTAGTTCTTTCTGAGCCTCATCGGGTATTGGCTTGTGTCGTTGCTCGATCTTCTCCTTATAACTGCATTCGGGAGCGCCAGTATAATGATCCCGACCTTCGAGCTCTTCGGGATAGAGTTCAGCGGGATGGTGTCAGTGATATGACCATAGGTGATGATGGTGTGTTGAGGCTGCAGGATTGTATTTGTGTGCCCGATGTAGATGGACTTCGGGAGTTGATTCTTGAGGAGGCACATAGCTCGCGGTACTCCATTCATCTCGGTATCGCGAAGATGTACCAGGATTTGAGACAGCACTATTGGTGGCGGAGGATGAAGAAGGATATATCGGAGTTTGTAGCCAAGTGTCTCAACTGTCAGCAAGTCAAATGTGAGCATCAGAGACCGGGAAGATTACTTCAGCAGATTAGGCTTCCAGAGTGGAAGTGGGAGCGAATCACCATGGACTTTGTGGTTGGACTTCCTCGGACTTTGGGGAAGCATGATGCTATTTGGGTGATTGTGGATCGGCTGACCAAATCAGCCCACTTCATTCCAGTGTTGACTACATATTCTTCTGAGAGGTTGGCCCAGATCTACATTCGGGAGATAGTCTGGTTGTATGGTGTACCAGTATCTATTATATTAGATCGAGGTCCTCAGTTCACCTCGCACTTCTGGAGAGCCTTGCATAGTGAGTTAGGTACCCAGATTGACGTCAGTACGGCATTTCACCCCCAGACAGACGGACAGTCCGAGCGCACGATTCAGATTCTTGAGGATATGCTATGTGCCTATGTGATGGATTTTGAAGGGTCGTGGGATCGATTCTTGCCTCTTGCAGAGTTTGCCTATAACAACCGCTACCAGTCCAGCATTAAGATGGCGCCGTTTGAGGCTTTTTATGGTAGGCGGTGTAGGTCTCCAGTGGGATGGTTTGAGCCGGGTGAGGCCAGATTATTGGGTACAGATTTGGTCCAGGATGCCCTGGACAAGGTGAAGGTGATTCAGGAGAGACTTCGCACCACTCAGTCCAGGCAGAAGAGTTATGCGGACCGGAGAGTTTGTGACTTGGCATTTATGACTGGCGATCGCGTTTTGCTTCGGGTATCACCTATGAAGGGCGTCATGAGATTCGGGAAGAAGGGTAAGCTGAGTCCGAGATTCATTGGCCCTTTTGAGGTGTTGCAGCGGGTTGGGGAGGTTGCTTATGAGCTGACCTTGCCTCCCAATCTGGCAGCAGTTCATCCGATATTCCACGTTTCCATGCTCCGGAAGTATCACGGGGACCCGACCCATGTTTTGGATTTCAGCTCAGTCCAAATGGACAAGGATCTATCATATGTTGAGGAGCCTGTGGCTATTTTGGACAGGCAGGTCAGAAGGCTCAGATCGAAGAATATTGCCTCAGTCAAGGTTCAGTGGAGGGGTCATCCGGCCGAGGAGGCGACTTGGGAGATCGAGAAGGACATGCGGAGTCAGTACCCTCATCTTTTCACAGCTTCAGGTATGTTTCTATACTCGTTCGAGGACGAACGATTTTCTTAAGAGAGGGAGAATGTAACGACCCGGCCGGTCGTTGAGAGAGTTAGCGCCCTGATTCCCTAATAACTGTTTCTCCCATGTCTAATTATTTTAATGGAACTTGTCGGAGCGTCGAGTGGTGTAATTTGGAGCGACTTAGGACACATAGTCCTTTAATGTAAATTTCAGCTTTAGAAATCGGACCGTAGCTAGATCTATATGAAGACGGATTCAGAATGGAATTTCGTTGACTCCGTTAGCTCCGTTGAGTGATTTCGGGGTTAGGAGCGTGTTTGGAATGTGTTTTCGAGGTCGGCTGTAGATTTTGGCTTAAATTGGCAAAAGATAGAATTTCGACGATGTTGCCCGATAGGCGAGATTTTGATATCGGACTCGAAATGGGATTTCGAAATCTACAGCAGGTTCAGAATGTCATTTATGACTTGTGTGCAAAATTTGAGGTCATTCGGACGAGTTTTGACGTGTTTCGGCGTCGAATGTGAATTCTTGAAAATTCCTAAGTTCATAGGCTTGAATTTATGCATAATTGATGATTTTGATGTTATGGGATATGTTTTTAAGGCCCGACCTAGTTTGAATGAGGTATTCGGGTCAGTTGGTAGGTTTGATTGAGGTCCCAGGGGCCTCGGGGTTGTTTCGGATGCCTAACGGGTGAAATTGGAGCCTTATGTGCTGCTCAACCAGACCTATTTCTGGTGTCTCGCACATGCGAGGGTTTTTCCGCAGGTGCGGACACGCAGGAGCGGCCGGCCTAGTCGCAGGTGTAGTTGTTGAGTGGGGTGGCCAGAGGTCGCAGGTGAGACCTGAGTTCTGCAGGCGCGGGACCGCAGATGCGGCCCCAGGTGATCTTAAGTGATTTCCGCACCTGCGATGGAATTTCCGCAGGTGCGGCACCGCAGGTGCGGCACCGCAGGTGCGGTTAAAGGGACCGCAGGTGCGAGATCCATGTGTTGTTTATTCCAAAATCCGAGGGTTTGGAATTCATAAGTCTAAAATCGTTTGAGAGCTCGGAAATTGGCGATTTTCAGTGTGTTTTGAAGAGAAGGATCATAGGTAACGTTTTCTAATCCTAATTCATTGTTAGACCATTAACCCACATCGTTTTCCTTAATATAATTAACAAAAAGGGGTGAAAGACCATGGAAACTTGATGAAACTCCCCCAACCAAAAATCTGAGAATTTAGGGAGTTTTTGACATCGGATTTCGATGATTCTTGTTCGAGTGAGTTCGTGAGTGAATGGTTGTCCGGAAAATATAACTTTTACCCGATTTCGAGACGTGGGCCCGGGGGACTATTTGGGCGAAATTCCTAATTTCGTGTATTAGCTTCGAATTAATTAGTTATTTTGATTTCTTGAAATGATATTTACATTATGCAATCGAATTGAATAGATTTGGGCCATCCGGAGTGGATACTCGTGGCAAGAGAGTGATTATTGGTTGATTGGCACAGTCGAGGTAAGTGGCTTGCCTAATTCTGTGTTGGGGAATTTCCCTTTGGCATTTATAACTGATTTTTTATATAAAAACCCCGTGTACGCGAGGTGACAAATACGTGCACGGGATATTTTCACTAATTCCATTGTTTCCTTCTATGACATACTTCATCTTCAATTCCTATTATTCCCGTTATTAGTTTAACTGAGTAGTGACTTAAGATTTTATCAAGTCAAACAATTTTACCTGATTTTCCACTCGTTACTATTAATTGAAACTGGTTTAAGTACTTTACTCTATATATTGCCAACTGTTTTTCCTAAACTTTTGAATTACGCTATGTCTGAAATACGTCTCGCATTACATATTTACATTGGGACTGCGGGCTATGACCTGAGACTTTCCCTTGCATTGCATTGCATATTTACATTGGGACTACGGGCTATGACCTGAGACTTTCCCTTGCATTGCATTGCATATTTACATTGGGACTGCGGGCTGAGACCTAAGACTTTCCCTTGCATTGCATTGCATATTTACATTGGTACTGTTGGCCGAGACCTGAGACTTTCCTTTGAATTGCATTGCATATTTACATTGGGACTGCGGGCTGAGACCTGAGACATTCCCAGGTATTGCATCGCACGACTATCTACCGATTTATATGTTGTGCGAAAATGAGATTTATTACATTCGTTCTTTCCGGTTCACTTTACTTCCCGTTAATTATTACTGCTTTACTTAACTGTTAATTATATCGGTTTATTTTCGCAAACTCAGTAGAGCCGCAACCTGACCTCGTCACTACTTGACTGGGGTTAGGCTTGGCACTTACTGAGTACCGAATGTGGAGTACTCACGCCCTTTCCTGCGCATGTTTTCCTCATGTTCAGATCCAGGTACCGGTACACAGCGCTTCGGCTAGGAGTACCATGGCAGCATTTGGCATGCCCCCTTTTTTCTATCGCACGGGTTAGGTACGGAGAGATCGGGTTTATGACATTTTTGGACAAC